>CAIGQQ010031166.1:517166-539255 GCA_903798035.1 Danio albolineatus | reverse complement strand
GATAGATAGATAGATAGATAGATACATAGATAGATAGATAGATAGATAGATAGATAGATAGATAGATAGATAGATAGATAGATAGATAGATAGATAGATAGATAGATAGACAAACAGACACACAGACAGATAGATAGATCGGCTTAGTCCCTTTATTATTCTGGGGTCACCACAGCTAAATGAACCGCCAACTTATCCAGCATATGTTTCAAGCAGTGGATGCTCTTCCAGCTGCAACCCAACACTTGGAAACACCCATACACTCTCATTCACACTCATGCATTACAGCCAATTTAGCTTATTCAGTTTACCTATAGCACATGTTTGGACTGTGGGGGGAAACCGGAGCACCCGGAGGAAACCCACGCAACCACGGGGAGAACATGCAAACTCCACACAGAAATGCCAACTGACCCAGCCGGGGCTCAAACCAGCGACCTTCTTGCTGTGAGGCGACAAATCCTAACCACAAAGCCACCGTGCTGATCTATATATATATATAAAGGTCTCCACATGTATCAATTTCATTCTGATTTTAAAACACCTTAATTATAGCTCTGAAGCCTGAGTCCATTAGCATATTAATCATAATAATATAATCAGTGAGGTCAGACGGGCAACCAATTAGCCCATATGCTGAAGACTCATCCATGTGCTGTTATCTCTGTGAATGCCAGGGTCTGAATCATATTCTGCAGACTCTCTTATCTCACGACTGTACGATTAAGAAGAAACAGGCTTTTGCTGATACGCTTTTATGCCGCTCTCTGATTCTGAGTAACCACACACACATGCACACACACACACACACAACCATGGCTTGCATCAATATTCTCTTCTTATCTATCTGAAATGTCACTTTGTGTCACGAGAGGCCTGCACACCCATCCTGCACCCCGTATGTTTTATATTCTAAGCAAATATAGTTGTGAATTGATGATGTACAATGTGCTATTTGATTATGGAAGTCATTGTTTACCTCAGATATTTAATCAGACTCATTGTTCATTATGGTTTCTCAGTGCAAATGTCAGGAAAATGTCCTGTTTGTTATGTTTGCTTTGTTTTTTAGAGCACTTTAAATGTAATTTCCATAAAACGTGTGTCAAGTGTCATATCATTAATTCATTCATTTTATTTTCGGCTTATTCCCTTTATTAATCTGGGGTCGCCACAGTGTAATGAACCGCCAACTTATCCTTTCAGCTGCAACCCATCACCAAATTTTGGAAACTTGACTCACAGCCCTTAATTTACATTCAGATTAAATGAAATATGGCAATATATCCTGACTCTGATGTGAATATTTACACGTATCTTGTACGTAGCTACACGTCACTTGCGTCATTTGGTGTGTTGCGAATCACAATTCATTCCTCATTTGGGCGATTAGACGGTGTGTATGATGACAAAAAGGTCAGGAGTGATGAGATTAGGTCGCTTCATTGGACACGATGACCTCCACAGAACTGCACAGGTCGATTATAGAGGCTTTTGTCTTCCTAAAGGTCTCTGTTCCACTATCACAGTCCACGTAAACAGCCCTGTCTCCATAAACCCCTATAAAAGACACACCAGCAGCTGAAGGAGGTGTTAGACTTGCTTGCAAACCGCGAAGGGTCACTTAAAATCATCTTTAGTCCTTGAAACTTTCCTGTCGTCCTGATGTGTAGAGTTGCAGTTCTCGTGTTCGGCCTGCTGGTGGCGCTGCTGAGTGGCGCTCAGGCCACAGATGGACACCCGATCTACGGCGTGAAGCTCTGCGGGAGAGAGTTCATCCGCGCGGTCATCTTCACCTGCGGAGGCTCGCGCTGGAGGAGATCTGTGGAGGATTCAGGTGAGACGGACAGTTTTATTATAAACTTCATTCTAATAATCTATTAATATTAAGTCATTATCCTTTTAACATTTTTGTACTAAAAGTGCATTTAATAACTTTTATTAATAACAAAAATTTTAAAAATATGTGTATAATGGGGTAGCATGGTGGCTCAATGGTTAGCACTGTCACTTCACAGCAAGAAGGTTGCTGGTTCGAGTCCCGGCTAAGATATGGCTGGGATATATGTGATATATGTCATTTCTGTGTGGAGATGTTCTCCCAGTGTTGGCGTGGGTTTCCTCCAGGTGCTCCATTTTCCCCCACAGTCCAAACACATGCGCTATAGGTGCACAGAAGTATGCAGGTAAAACAAAAAGAAATGGCCAAAAATAAACTAAACAAGTAAGTAACAGGGTGAGAACATGGTAAGATCCGAAAACGTGGTAAAAACCAGGCAACCGTGAGGCCCCACCATCGGTTAGGCAGGTCAATCGGTGCTTTTGAAAACACTATCGGTTGGATTTACAGAAGAGGGTAGGTCGGGGATTGGCCAGTGAGTTGACAGTGAACTCTGATGGATTTATGTGAGAGGAGCAGCTGCAAATGACACTTGTTAAAGAAATTTGAGATCTCAAAAAGTGTAAACAGCGCCCTCTGGTGGATTCTGCAAAATGTAAAAAAAAAACATACCTCCTAGGACGTATTTCGCACTCTCCAGAATGCATACAGGAGTACGTATCCACAATGAGCCTGGGTGAATTGGAGAAACTAAATTGGCCGTAGTATTGGTATACTGGGTTGTGGCTGGAAGGGCATCCACTGCGTAAAACATATGCTGGAATAGTCGGCGGGTCATTCCACTGTTGTGACCCCTGATAAATAAGGGACTAAAGCCCCATTTACACTAATGCATTTTCGTTTTAAAACGCGTAAAATTTGCTACGGTTACGCCATCCGTCCACACTACGCTGGAGTTTTCGAGCCCCGAAAACGAAGCGTTTTTGGAAATGCTGGAGATAAATGGAGACGTCTGAAAACAGAGGCGTGGCTGCTGGACACAGAAATGGGAGCGTCGTTGACCGCACTATTGTCCGTTTTAGGCACTATTGTGCAGTTAAACTCTGCCTTTTTACTGCAACAGCTGCATATATTCGCAAGAGGCAAACTACTGTTCGAGTACTCGCCAATCGCTCCCGTTTCAAGCAGCGTAGGCCCTATTTAGGACGCCGGTTTTGGGTTAGCCTTTGTTTACTAACAATAACCAAACGCCGAGCGAGACACATGCTTCCTGTTTATACTTGAACGCGCATGCTCAGAGTGCGCGAATGGTCACGTGATATAAGTTTTTGGTGGAGTAGTGTAGACGGAGATCTGTTCAGAAACGCTGGGTGAAACGCTAGTGTGGACGCGGATCATTTTCATGCTAAAACGCCGTTTTAAAACCAAACCGCACTAGTGTAAACGGGGCCTAAGCCGAAGGAAAATGAATTAAGTACTTTCAAATGAAACATGAATATTGAGTAGGGGGCGGGACGTTCTTTTTGAGCATCTTACGCTCGTAGCAAACTAACGGCAATAAGGGCGTGGCTAAGAATATTGTGGCTGAAGCATTTAACTGACATCATCAGAGGAGCAGCCAACAAAAAAGGGACTAAGCTGAAGGAAAATTAATTTATGTATAATATATTTGTATGTGGCTGTGGTGTCATGGTGGTGCAGTGGGTAGCAAGATCGCCTCACAGCAAGAAGGTCGCTGGTTCGAGCCTCGGCTGGGTCAGTTGGCATTTCTGTGTGGAGTTTGCCATGTTCCCATGTTCGCGTGGGTTTCCTCAGGGTGCTCCGGTTTCCCCCACAAGTCCAGAGACCTGCTATAGGTGAATTGGGTAAGCTAAATTGTCCATAGTGAATGTGTGTGACTGAGTGTGTATGGATGTTTCCCAGTGATGGGTTGGAGCTGGAAGGGCATCCGCTGCATAAAAAATATGCTGGATAAGTTGGTGGTTGATTCCGCTGTGGAGACCCCGGATTAATAAAGGGACTAAGCCGACAAGAAAATGAATGAATAATTCTTTTATCATTTAATCGTTGTTAAGGAATGTGAAGTGATTTGGTTGTCAAATGAACCTGTACATGCTGGTTTTTGGTAATAGAGGAAGCAAAAAAAAGAAAAATGGTGTTGACATTCACAAAACACAATAGGTTGGACTCGCATCATGTACAAGACAATAAATAAATAAAAACTCCAGGTTTATAGAGTCCACTTGGAGCTCAAGTTCAACACACTTGGAGCTGACTCCGACCACTGCTCACACCCTTCTCAACATAAAAGAAATCAGTTCTTAATTAGTTATTTGAACTCTTGTGTTCAGAAATGTGGTGAAAAATCTTCTCCAAACAGAAATTGGGGAAAAAATATAAAAGAATTAACAGGAGTGCTAATAATATTCAATTGTGTCTGTGTGTTGTGCAGGTGATCTGCTCTCCGCTCATGATGACGAGGCTTCTGAAAGCTGGGCCTTAAACCCCGTCATTCCTGGACTGTCATACAGACCCCGTCCTGACTCAGGAGCCCCTGTCTTTGCAGCAGAGGCTTCGGAGGGGCCTGTGTTCAGCCGTCCCGCCCGATCAGTCATCTCAGAGGAAGTGCTGGAGGCCTTACGCTCGTCAGACAGGAAGGGTCGTGACGTAGTAGTCGGCCTGTCCAACGCCTGCTGTAAATGGGGCTGCAGCAAGAGCGAGATCAGCTCATTATGTTAAACGAGAATACTGCAAAACCGGAGAGCCTGTTGGTCATTACGAGAATCCCTTATTATTTGGCCCTACCAATAAATCCAGGGTGCCACGGTGGTGTAGTGGGTAGCACAATCGCCTCACTTGAAGAAGGTCGCTGGTTCGAGCCTCGGCTGGGTCAGTTGGCATTTCTGTGTGGAGTTTGCATGTTCTCCCTGTGGTTGTGTGGGTTTCCTCCGGGTGCTCCGGTTTCCCCCACAAGTCCAAACACGTGCTATAGGTGAATTGGGTAGACTAAATTGTCCGTAGTGAATGAGTGTGTATGGATGTTTTCCAGAGATGGGTTGCAGCTGGAAGGGCATCCGCTGCATAAAACATATGCTGGATAAGTTGGCGGTTCATTCCGCTGTGGCGACCCCTGATTAATAAAGGGACTAAGCCGACAAGAAAATGAATGAATAAATCCAAACATCACAGGAAATGTGGCGAGCTTTTAATGTCAAAACACACAGTTAAAGGGTGACACTCTTAAAAAAAAAGTTTTTTCAGTGGTTCTTCAGTAGTTCTTTAAGGTGGTCAGGGTGCTATTTAGCACTTTTACTGTGTAAAGAACCTTTAAAGCACCATAAAGGTTTTTCATTGGTTCTTTGGGGGGAGGGGGGGGGAGGGGGTTAAAGTGCTATATAGCACCACTACTACTGGTAAGCACTTGTTCTTATAGCTAATTCTCATAACTCTTATGCCAGCTTTATTTGCGGAAAGGGTAAAGTAACATTAAGAGCACCTTAAAATATAGGTGCTATATAGCACCATTTGACAAAAGTACTACTTTTAATTAAAGACACAGATGAGAGGTTTGCACTGACTCTGGGCTTTATTTCATGTTGTTTTTGAACCTAAATAAGGACTAAATGTGTGCTGTGTGTAGTTTTTCTGTAATTGGTAACATATCAGAGACTGTAAGGGGCTGTATGTGTTCATATATGCTGGATTTATTTATTTATTTTATATAATCTCAGACAGTAGGCTATTTCGCATCATTGATCTGCAGTTATAATCAGATCATGTTCATAGAGAGGTCAGTAATGAACATTTATGCACCAGTGTTTATGTGTATAATAAAGCCTCTGTTCTGTGAGAAGTGCTCCTCATATGATATGTGAGCGACCGTACAGCTTTACTGTAGACATTTCCTCGAGCGAGAATGACGTCGACTGAAACTTTCTGCCATACACCACGCCCAGCAAAAGAGTACTCTTTAGCAGTGGAAACGCAAACCTGATAAAGATGACCCGTACCGACCCGTATCATTCCGTACTGTACCACTCAGTGAAAACGGGCCAAAATTGAGGTAATAAACACTACGTTGAACAGGTTAGGGCTTCAGGTGATGTAGTGGAGTGGTGAGAGTTCTTGACAAGCATGCAGGCATAGTGGGTTCAAATCCAAACTAATACAGCTACGTATGTTGGGTGCTCTCTTCTGACATCTGCATGAACACTTTGTGAATAAGTGTCTTGTTTTGGTCATACAACTGGGTTGTTTTATGACCAAAATAACAAACATTATTTATATTATTCATTAAATTTCCCATTTATTGTATTTTATTAATGTCTACCCAAACCCTAAACCCAACCATCACAGTACTGTAAAAATATTAAATATTGTTATACAGTGTTACAAAAATGATACTATAGTAATGGTGTATCCTGTCTAGACAACATCATAAAACAGAAACATTATTAAAATAAATTAAATCATGATTTCGGAGTATTTGTACAAGTTGGGATTCGAACCCAAAAGCTATTTATCACACAGAATGAGATGCACACACACGGTCCACTAGGCTATATGAGACAAAAGCCTTTCTCTAACCTTTTAGTCAAATGGGCTCCTGAAAGGATCAACGCTTTGAATCTCTTTAGTCACGTGACCAGGTGTTTCGGATCATGCTTCAGTGCAGTGTTTCGATACACCTGCGCTTCGGGATCTCGACACTGTGTCGAAACGTTAGTTTCACGTCAGCCATCCCTAGCAAATACTGAAGATGATTATCTCGTTCTGCAGCACCTTCACGTTGTGAACTACAGAAAGTGTTTTATAATCTGGATTGACCGCGGATGGGTTTTAATAACGCTCATACGCGGTGCTGAAGTCTCGCTTGTGACGATCCTTGAGAGTGCGTCATTGAGAAACGTGAGTTTCAGCCGACAGTATATTACATTATACTACTACGAATGTCAGTTATTTCTGTGTAATTGATCTACAACTGCTGTATTATTGATGTAATGTTTGATTATTTAAAGATGTCTGCATTATTATAATCTAAACGCATATTGTATGCCTATGACTCAGCACATTTGTAGTGCTGCTGGTGTCCATCACACAATGAGGAGACTTTATTACTGACCACGTTCATTTGTTCATTATAGAACCACACATGTGCAAGAGTCGTACGAAGCAGCATCATAATTATTCAGCAACATCCACTACTGACTGGAACTCCTGCCCTGAGACTGTAGCTCAAAGACCAGCTTCATTTCCACCTCCTGCTATCTGAATATCTATAAAGGACCTCTTTTATAATAGTATCCTTATTGTTTGATTGTGAGCAATCAACCTTATGCCTTTATATCCTACACTGTGAACTTTTATTTCATTATTAATTTGCGCAGGCTCATTTGATGTATGTTTTTGTTTCCTTTGGATGATATTGTTATTTGATGATGAATATATCCAAGTTGAGTAAACACTAACAATATAGTACATCTGTGTTTTCTTTCATGGTTATTGGACATTAATAGTGTTAAAATTAAATAATTATTAGGCAAATGAGTATTTTGACCACATCATCCTCTTTATGCATGTTGTCTTACTCCAAGCTGTATAGGCTCGAAAGCCTACTACCAATGAAGCATATTAGGTGATGTGCATCTCTGTAATGAGAAGGGGTGTGGTGTAATGACATCAACACCCTATATCAGGTGTGCATACTTGTTAGGCAACTTCCTTTCCTTTGGCAAAATGGGTCAAAAGGAGGACTTGACAGGCTCCGAAAAGTCAAATATAGTGAGATATCTTGCAGAGGGATGCAGCACTCTTAAAATCGCCAAGCTTCTGAAGCGTGATCATCGAACAATCAAGCGTTTCATTCAAAATAGTCAACAGGGTCGCAAGAAGCGTGTGGAGAAACCAAGGCGCAAAATAACTGCCCATGAACTGAGAAAAGTCAAGCGTGCAGCTGCCAAGATGCCACTCGCCACCAGTTTTGCCATATTTAAGAGCTGCAACATCACTGGAGTGCCCAAAAGCACAAGGTGTGCAATACTCAGAGACATGGCCAAGGTAGGAAAGGCTGAAAAACCACCACCACTGAACAAGACACACAAGCTGAAACGTGAAGACTGGGCCAAGAAATATCTCAAGACTGATTTTTCTAAGGTTTTATAGACTGATGAAATGAGAGTGAGTCTTGACGGGCCAGATGGATGGGCCCGTGGCTGGATCGGTAAAGGGCTCAACTCTCAGTCCTACTGCCAGTTTCTGGAAGACACCTTCTTCAAGCAGTGGTACAGGAAGAAGTCTGCATCCTTCAAGAAAAACATGATTTTCATGCAGGACAATGCTCCATCACACTCCACAAGTACTCCACAGCGTGGCTGGCAAGAAAGGGCCTAAAAGAAGAAAAACTAATGATATGGTCTCCTTGTTCACCTGATCTGAACCCCATAGAGAACCTGTGGTCCATCATCAAATGTGAGATTTACAAGGAGGGAAAACAGTACACCTCTCTGAACAGTGTCTGGGAGGCTGTGGTTGCTGCTGCACGCAATGTTGATGGTGAACAGATCAAAACACTGACAGAATCCATGGATGGCAGGCTTTTGAGTGTCCTTGCAAAGAAAGGTGGCTATATTGGTCACTGATGTGTTTTTGTTTTGTTTTTGAATGTCAGAAATGTATATTTGTGAATGTTGAGATGTTATATTGGTTTCACTGGTGAAAATAAATAATTGAAATGGGTATATATTTGTTTTTTGTTAAGTTGCCTAATAATTCTGCACAGTAATAGTCACCTGCACACACAGATATCCCCCTAAAATCGCTAAAACTAAAAACTACTTCCAGAAATATTCAGCTTTGATGTAATGAGTTTTTTGGGTTCCCTGAGAACATGGTTGTTGTTCCACAATAAAATTAATCCTCAAAATACAACTTGCTAATAATTCTGCACTCCCTGTTTTATATGACAATGAAAGTGTTTTTGGTCCCAATTTATATTAAGTGGCCTTAACTACTACGTACTTACACCGAAATGAATAAATTATATATATATAAATAAGACGATTGGCAGCGTAACAGTAATTAGTGCAACACAGTTCTTCATAACAGAAGTCAATAGTCGATGGCTGTTTTTTCTCTCTCCAGAATCCATAAATAAATCTTCATTTGTAAAAAGAAACTTTTCTGATTTGAAAATGACACTCTGAGAAATACATATACATAGAAGATGTATAGACCATTTCACTCTGGTCATGTCATTGGCCCATGAACATTTCCTGCATGTTATCAAACTATTTCATAACTAACAAAAGGCAATTCAATCACAACTTAATGTTGAAACAGCTATCATAACTTTAATTATTAATATGTAACTAAAAGTAACTAATTACAAATACTCTGCACTACTGTAATTGAGTAGTTTTTCTCAGGAATTGTAATTGACTGAGTAGTTTTAAAAATGTGGACTTTTACTTTCGCTTGAGTACATGTTTAGTGCAGTATCGGTACTTTTACTCCACTACTGTCCTTCAACCTGCAGTCACTACTTTATTTCTGTCTTGTCTATGGTCATTGTCTAAAGTAAAAAGATCAGTCCTGTGATTCCTGTCCAATTAAATCACACATAGAAAGTAAATCACATCATACTGAACAACCTCAGGACATGGGCGATTTATAAATGCAGCAAACCTTTTGGAGACATTAAAAATGTCCAAGAAGATGTTCAAAATCTGCACACGCAATGATCCAGAGACTGTTTATAGACTGCATGTCACTGAAAATGATGGATGTCGACTGTATGATGACTGGAATCACCAAACAGCCTTAAACAATCACTAAATGGAACGAATGAAGAATGGAAGGAAGGGCCAAATAAAAGGAAGGACCGAACAAGGAATGGAAGGAAGGATCGAAAAACCAAATAAATGAAGGAAGGATTCAAGGAAAGACTGAACAAACTAAAGAAGGAACGAATGAATGAACAAAGGACCTAATGAAGGAAGGAACAAAAATATGAAAGAAAGAAGGAGCGAACAAATGAAGGGAGGAAAGAAGGAAGGACCAAACGAATGAAGGAAGAATTCAAGGAAGGACTGAAAAAACTAAGAAAGGAACGAACAAACGAATGAATCCACAAAAGGGCCTAATGAAGGAAGGAACAAAAATATGAACAAACGAATGAGTGAACGAAGGAAGGAACAAACAAACGAATGTAGGAAGGAGAGAACAAACAAATAATTGAATGAAGGTTGGAAGGAATGAACGATGATAGGAAGATCCCTAAATACACTACATGTTGTTTGTGCAGGGATGTGTAAACGTAACATTCTGTAAACGCATCAACTTTTCTACAGCGTAATACTCACTACTCACTACTCTTGAGTACTTCTAAAAGGGCTACTTTTTACTCATACTTTGAGTAATATTTACTACAGATACTTTTACTCTACTTGCACTACATTTTTGGGCAAGTAATGGTACTTGAGTATGATTTTTCAGTACTCTTTCCACCACTGCTTGCGTATTACACTAAATCCTTCATGGCGAGGAGGATAATGAACCTGAATGACCCATCATCATTTCCGACTTTGTCTCCATCTACAGGTTACCAAATGAATTACACTCCTTTAAAATTAGTTACACTCCTTACAACCCTTCATTCACAATGTGCATCCAACATTTACCGTAAGATATTTAGCTTCGTCATTAACCAAACCAATCTAGCGATTAGGTATTTATTCAGTAGTCGCGCTGCTTGTAGTTTTATGTAAATAAGACGTGACGTAAACGCAGCGTCACTGTACGGAAGCCGCACAGATACACAGAGCGCGATTAACGCGTCCGCCATGCATCAGCCGCCGCCGGTGAAATAAGGATAACAGCAAACACCCCGATTAAGTCCCGTCGAAAATAAGTGGAAACCCGCGGCGAGCCTTCCGTTACCGTGACCCGACGGACATCAGCGTTCGTGCAGCGGCAGAGAGATAAACACAGACTGAAAGAGAGAGAGAGAGAGGGATCCACTAACTGAAGGTGAGAGCGTTTGGCGGGTTAGCATAGCGGCTAACTGCTACATTAGCGTCTGTCTCTGTTTATACCTCATCATTATACACGCTCACCGCACAGATTTCACCGATTTAATGCGTTTTATTTTGTGTGTGGTCGGTTAACGCGTGTGATGTGAGTCTGGGAATTGGGTTAAACCGGGCCGTGTAAACACACACACGGCCTACACACACAATCTCATGCACGCAGAGATTATACACACAAACAAACACACACTCCGTTATACAAAATGATATATACACTCAGGAACACACACATGTAAACACCCTCACAGACACATAATCTTGTGCACACACAGAGATTACACACACACACGCTCAGTTATACTCAAGAATAGATACGCTCAAGAACGCACACAATCCCACACACACACAGATTATACACACACTCGGTTGTATACAAGAATGTGTACACTCAGGAACACACACACACATGTAAACACTCACAGACACTCATACCCTACAGATACACGCTCTCGTACACACAGAGATTACACACAAACACAAGCTCAGTTATACACAAGAACATATACACTCAAGAACACACACACATACGGCCTACAGGCACACACAAGTCTATACACACAGAGATTACACACAAACACAAGCTCAGTTATACACAATAATATATACACTCAAGAATACACACACATACGGCCTACAGGCACACACAAGGCCATACACACAGAGATCATACACACACAAACATGCTCAGTTGCACAAAAGAATTTATACAGACTAACACGCATGTAAACACACAGCCTTCAGAAACACAATCCCATACAGATTATACACACAAACACATGTAAACGGTCACACACAGAGATTATACACACACACACAAAAACACGCTCCATTATACACAAGAATATATACACTCAAGAACACACACAAAGTCCGTACACACACAAACCTCAGTGAATATATACACTCAAGAAAACACACGTAAACACTATCTTATACACAGAGAGTATACACACACAAACACTCTGTTTTACACAAGAATATATACACTAAAGAATGCACACACACAATTTTATGCACAGATATTATACACACACAATCTCACTAACTCAGTTATACACAAGAATAAACATTTAGAAACACACGTGTAAACACACAGAGACAATACACGTACACACACGCTGTTATACACAAGAATATAAACGCTCAATTACACACACAGATTTTACACACGCTCAGTTATACACAAATATAAACACTCAAGAACACACACACGTGTAATCGCACACAAAGGTAATACACATGCTTAGTTATACACAAGAATATAAATGCTCAATAACACACACATGTAAACACACACACAATCACACACAGATTTTACACACGCTCAGTTATACACAAGAATATAAACACTCAAGAACACACGTGTAAACACACACAGATTTTACACACGCTGTTATACATAAGAAAATAAACACAAGAACACACACGTGTAGACACACAATCTTACACACAGATAATATACACAAACATGCTCAGTTATACACAAGAATATAAACACTCAAGAACACACACGTGTAAACACACACACAATCTTATACACAGAGATCATACACACACAAACACGCTCAGCTATACGCAAGAATATAAACACTCAAGAACACACATGTAAACGCACACAATCTTACACACAGAGATAATACACACACAAACACGCTCAGTTATACGCAACAATATAAACACTCAGTAACACACGTGTAAACAGTCTTACACACAAAGATAATACACATGCTCAGTTATACACAAGAATATAAAAGCTCAATAACACACACATGTAAACACACAATTCACACAGATTTTACACACGCTCAGTTATACACAAGAAAGTAAACAAATACACACACGTGTAAACACACAATCTTACATAATACACACAAACACGCTCAGTTATACACAAGAATATAAATGCTCAACACACAATCACACACAGATTTTACACGCGCTCAGTTATACACAAGAAAATAAACACAATAACACACGTGTAAACACACACACAATCTTACACACATAGATAATACACACACAAACACGCTCAGTTATACACAAGAATATAAACGCTTAACACATGTAAACACACACACATTCTCACACAGATTTTACACACGCTAAGTTATACACAAGAATATAAACACACAAGAAGAATATAAACACACACATGTAAACACACACACACAATCTCACACACAGAGATCATACACATTCACACGCTGTGTTATACACAAGAATTTAAACACTCCGTAACACACATGTACACACCGTCATACACACACACAAACGCACTCAGTTTTACACAAGAATATATACTCAAGAACACACGCTCAATCTCAGACACAGCGATTATACACACAAGCACACGCTCAGTTATACACAAAATTGTATACACTCAGGAACAAACATGGCCTACAGACAGTCTCGTACATGGAGATTGCAAACACTCTGGACACAAGAATACACTCAGGAACACACACTGAATCATACAAAACATGCTCTATTAAACATACTATTTACATCACACACAAACACACACACACACACAATGGGTTCCATTGGAAGTTTGTAAAATATATAGAAATCTGAAAAACGATACAAAATAACATCATAACAAAATAAGGAGATGTTGAATATGTAAATATCAAATGAATAACATTATGATTTTAATTTTTTAAAATTATTATTTATTTATTATTATGTTTTGTGTGGATATAATAAAACTCAAGTTGTGTGTTAAATCATCTAAATGTGTGCCAGAGAACGTAGTATAGAGCTGACGTCCTTTCTTAGTGTTTGTCTTATTCATTGCACAATGAATCAATATATTCCGTTATGGTTTTAAATCATTAGGTGGTTCATTTTCTGTTCTAGTTATTATAATTTATTTTTGCTCTCTTAACCACAGAGACCTTAAAGTGCACATTCAAAATACAACTTTTACATGTCTGGGTAAAAAACTTGTTGTTTCCAATTGAACACAATATATTTTGAAACTATTATGGAGTCGTAAACATGTCAGGCTGAATACTTCAAGTAAATCATTGACCTGTGCTATCATCATTACTTTCAAACACAGGTTGCTTTACAACTTGAAAAGGCATCTTTGAATGTCTTTCTTATATTATTATGCAGCCTTATTCCTGAGCATCTGCAGATACACTCGCTCATTCACACACACAGCCCACACGCAAGTCAAACACTCACACACTCATTCACACTCGCGTCTGCTGAGATCCCACTTCACCCAGATCAGATGGATAAGCTGATGTGTGAACCTGCCGTCCAGATGCTTGCAGTCAATGAGCCGGATTTCAAACTAATATATATATATATATATATATATATATATATATATATATATATATATGAGCAATTCCATGCAAATGTCAACCTTGCCATGAAAACAATTATGTTGTTACCAAAACAGCGAAACCCTTTTAATTTTTTTGTGTATTTATTTTACAGTCCTGTACAAATACTCAAAAATGTCTCGGTGTATGTTTTCAAACAATTATATTTGATTTACCAAAGTCACGCTGGGGAAATTTCACATCCATAATGCAGCTTTTCCCTCATAAATGCAAAAATGTAAGTTAAAATAAAATCAGCCATGTTTGTTCAATAGTGAGCCAGCTCTTATCCATATGATTAGCATTGTTTCGGGTTGTGCAGTTTAATCCACAGAATTTCTACAAAGTATGTTGTAGACTGTAAACTCGCAGACTTTTTTCGTCACATCCATAACGCATGTTTATTTTCCTCATTTTAAGTAGAAAAATTGTTTACAGGTTGTCATTTACCATCTCCCATAACTCTGTGTATAGTTGTTTTTGGAAAATATAAACAGATGTTTAAAGAAAATGTTAACAAATACCTTTTCTGTGCGTTTATGTTTTGAGTTTTTACTGCAAATGTCACATCCATAATGCTGGAAGTGCTTATATATATCGCAATCCTTCGCCCCTGTTGCAGCAGCAACCCACTCACGATAAATGCACACTGAGGCCTTGTTTACACTAATACCTCTTAGTTTTAAAATGCTATTTTAGAACGAAAATGACCCACATCTACACTGATGTTTCATCCAGCCTTCCGTCCACACTATACTACTGAAAACGCACATCACATGACCACACACACACTCTGTCATGCGCTCTATATGTGCACATCTCTGAGGCTGAGCTCTAGGCAGTCAGCGGGTGCTTTGAGCACTAAACCCCAGAGAGCAGTGCACGTCGGACAGTTTATCAAGGATGTACCTCTGGATGGCACCTCACTATAGTTGTTAATTGTGATATTTAATTAATCTTGTCTCTATCTAACGACTCTTCGGTCTCTTGAATCTATCAGGTAACGTGTCACAGCGTCAGTACACTGCTTCAGACTTTCGCTTTCATGCTTGTACTTCTGTTGAAGTTCCTGTTGGTTGTGCACCTTTTTACCAACCAAATTTGTCCACGCCATTATAATACACGGATCACTCTGCATAATCGAGTCCTATGGAAAAAGTAATTGACAGGATCGCCCAACCCATATATATATTTAGAATTTTGACGCTTCAGTGGCTCATTGCTGGCACATGCTCATTTAATCCCAAAATTAAACCAATCAGCAGTGATGTTTTTCCCCATGACTCTCTCTGTATTGGTGCAGTGAAGTCATTTGTGCTGTGTGTGTGTGTAGAAGGTTTTGAATGAAATTAACTCAAACTCACTCAATGGGATATTCAGTGTTTCCAGGAAAAATGCGTTTTTGATCATATATTAACGTTCTAATCTTTGTATAATAATGTTTGAGTTTCTGATCATATGTTTATATTTATTTATTTGTTTGTGGTTTTTATAGTATTTTTGTTTTTATGATTTTTTTTTTTACCATAAAAATAGCCATTGTTGCTGACATGCCATTAATTATTATTGATTTATATATGATTTGTGTTGTGTGTTTTGTGTAGCTCAGGATGGAGTGGCAGCCGGATGAACAGGGTTTACAGCAGGTTCTGCAGTTGTTGAAGGACTCCCAGTCTCCAGATACGGCTACACAGAGAGCCGTTCAAGAGGTGTGTGTGCGCGCATCACTTCTCAACCACATGTCTGTGATGATCATTGATCCAATAATGACTCTTAACGTAAATCTGTAAAAATAATAATAACTTATTGGACTGTACTTCATTTTATTGACCGCTGAAGATTAGTTTCTTATTATGAAAATATTTTTAAAAATTGTCATACATTAACATTAAAAATCCTAATTTTATCTGTTTTTTTATTATTAAGTTAATTGTTTTGACATGAAATTAGTATTAGTATTGTTATTGACCAAAATTTACAAAACACATTTAAAAACGCTCATTATTTGTGGAGTTTTTCAACGTTTAACTGTAAAGTTACCAAAACATTGATTTGTTTTTGCATGTTTTTATCATTTAATTCAGTTTAAACATTCAGCCATAAGAAATTACATTTTTAACTTTTAGAAAAGTTATGTATACATTTACATTAATATATATTTACGCTATAAGGTGTTATTTTACGTTTGATCATTAAATTTGTGCATCTAAATAGTGCTAGACCTCAAAAAAATGTAATTTCTGTACTATATTTCTTAATGTTTGTGATTGGTATATTTAATATATTTTGTGTCAATGCACTCCCTTACAAAATCATCTCAATGTATTGAAAACTATGAGCTCTTTCCAAATAGACATGTTCATTTCATCTGTTGAAATTGTATGTTCAATATCGCAATATATATCATAGAAAAATAAAACATTGCAACGTCCGTTTTTTCTATATCCTGCAGCCCTACACTAGATCCAATATTCTGCAGCTCGAAGTATTGCAAGACACTCATTTTAAATGGACTTTTAGGCATTTTTGACTCTCTTTTAATAATGCTTTCATTAGAAACTGGAGCAGCTGAATCAGTATCCTGACTTCAACAACTACCTGATCTTCGTCCTCACCAGCCTCAAATCTGAAGGTCAGTATTATCTTATTATGCACCACCTGTCAAACACTCTCCCATCACATTTCTAAAGATGTGTATGTGTGTGTGTTTCTCTTTAGATGAGCCCACCCGTTCTCTGAGCGGCCTGATCCTCAAGAATAATGTGAAGGCTCACTACCAGAACTTCCCTCCGGCTGTGGCCGACTTCATCAAGAGAGAGTGTCTCAACAACATCGGGGACCCGTCTCCTCTTATCCGCGCCACCATCGGTCAGTCTCAGCCCGGGCTTCGGTGGCTTGCTTAATAGAGTGACTGGCTGAGTTCGTTTGTTGTGTAATTGTGAGTAAACGCTGACCAAACAGCTCAAGCATTGAGTTTGTGTGTCTGCAGGTATTCTCATCACAACCATCGCATCTAAAGGAGAGCTGCAGACGTGGCCTGAACTGCTGCCTCAACTCTGCAACCTTCTCAACTCAGAGGATTACAACACCTGCGAGGTACAACACAGGCATACACACACATGTTAATAGAATGTAAATTATGTAATGATATAAGGCCCTGTCCACATGAACACAGGTATTTCCAAAACATTTTTTTTCTACACCGTTTGGCTGTTCGTCTGCATGAAAACACACTGAGGTGACGGAAACTTTCTGAAAACTTATAGAAACTCAGGTTACAGTGTGGTTGTGTGGACACTATAACTAGGGTTTTTGCCTCATGACGTCAGTGAATGTGTTGTTTTTTTCCTTTCTGATTGCCCAACATGGCTGAGTTCACATCAAACTTGGAAGAAGCGGTTGAGCCAAATTTCACACATTCATTTGCACTATGGGATTGTAATCCGGCTCTAATCACGTTTGCATTGACTTGTTTGCAGTTTACTTGTGCAAATACTGAATCCCCTGTTTGGTGTGAACCCACCATAAAAGGCTTTTATTGCACCCCTGTTGGTTCGATGTGCCCTTAATGGCCCCTTTCCATTGAGTGGTATGGTATGGTTCGGTACGCTTTTATGGCCGTTTCCACTGTTTAAAAGCGTACAAAACCGAACCACTCTTTGGGGACCCTTTGCAAAAGGTGGAGCTAGACGCACAGCTGAACGCTATTGGTTTACAGAGATACGTCATTCGCTCCTGCAACAAGCCAGAATGAAAACAACGGAAGCGCCATGTTTAAATACACAGCTGAGAGACATTACATCGTAATAATATAGTAATATATTTACATATAGTAACAAGTCATGGTCGACCCGAACTCAAACAAACCTTGTAGTTGTCTTGTTGAACAGCCACGAAGCCAAGAAGCAGAGCAGATTCTGCCCTGTGCCCCGTAGTTTTTTGAGCCCATCTGAAGCGCGAGCGGTTTTGCTTTGTTGCTTGCGCCCGCACTCACGTCAATATTTGAAATAACAAACTTCTTGAGCTGATGATAATAACGTGCGCTTGATTATTGATGTGCTTTTGAAACCCGATCCTTTCAGAAACAGACAAACGCGAGACTGACACGAGCAAAAACAAAGGAGCAAACTATTTTTTTCAGCAAACATGAAGAAATTGCTCCGTTTAACTATTATCATCGCCTTCTGGACTATTATGAACTCGGAATGACGGAATTACTTTCTAACAAGAGGCTACATGTGCTGCGGTTATGGTGGGCTCTATTTCGTATTGTTTTTGAACCTAATAAGGACTAAATGTCTGCTGTGTGTGGTTTTTCTGTAATTGGTAACATATCAGAGACTGTAAGAGGCTGTATGTGTTCATATATGTTGCATTTATTTGATATAGCTGCGGACAGTAGGTTGTTTTGCATCATTGATCTGCAGTTATAATCAGATCATGTTCATAGAGAGGTCAGTAATGAACATTTATACAGCAGTATTTAATTGTATAATAAAGCCTCTGTTTTGTGAGAAGTGCTCCTCGTATGATTTGTAAACGACCCTTAAAGCTTTACTGTAGACATTTCTTCGAGCGAGAATGACATCGACTGAAACTTTCTGTCGTACACCACGCCCACCAAAAGAGTACCCTTTTAGCAGTGGAAATGCAAGCCTGATCCGTACCGTACTGTACCCCTCAGTGAAAACGGGCCATAACATGCATCACAGTGTGTTTTTGCATTTTCATATGGACAGTTTTTTTTTTTTTTTAATGATGGCAGGGAAAGATGTTTATAGAAATACCCATGTATGTGAGGAGATAGCATTAGAGTGTTTATTTTGTCAGGAATTTTTTAAGGAAATGTTTAAAAAGGTGCCTGCTGGAGGAATTTTACAGTATCATTGACCAATTTGACAGAACTTTCAACTTTTTAATCAGTGTTTTTATTATCTGTATTTTTTTTAATATAATGTAAATTATATGATTGTAATATGATTATATGATTGTAAATTATAAACTGAGTTTTTGTAACCCATGTTTACATGTACAGTGCTCGGCATATATGAGTACACCACATTTTAAAGATTTTTATGCATTTTTCAGTGAATATGGGTAATTTATATTGGTGCATTTGAACAAAACAGATTTATTAAACGGATATATTTATGAAAATGATATTTTAGTTGCAGAACATCTTTAGAAATGGAAGGATAATACATTTAATTTCATGCAAAATATTGCAAAAACAAATTAAACTACAACAGTTCAACAAAATTTTATAAAAATTTTTATTTCTCTTGATTTGCTTTTTTCTTTTTTTATATAAATATTTTTTCCCTAACATAATTTAGGTGTAATAATTTTCGAACCATTATTGTAAGTTATTTTGTTAGATTAGTCAGTTCTGAAGCCAAATTTGGAGCTAATCTAATGTATATGCACATAGATAATATTGTAAAGCTTCCTATGGAAAATAATAATATAAATAAGAGGTGTACTCGTATATGCTGAGCACTGTATATAGCCAATGCTGACGATATGGCATTAAATCATAAATAAATAAGCGCATATACATACATTAGTGAGCACATTCTATAGACCTGCATTGTTTTTCTAGGAGGTTAATGATATTTCCTATGCCCTAACTCCACCTCTAATCTAGTCTTTCCTCTTTATAAGGTCTATGAGTTTCTTTCTTCTGAACAAAAATTAAGATATATTATTTTTGCTTTTTTCTAACATTCTTCAAAATATCTTACTTTTTTTCAAGAGAAGAAACGAGCTTAATAGTTTAGAACCAGTTGAGTGAGTAAACATTGAAGGAATGTACATTTTTGAGTGTATTATTCCATTGGTTGACATGCTGAAATGACACACAGTTGGAGTCAAAGTGGTGTGTGTTTGATTTTATGAATTGGGTCAATTAGTAGGGTTTATCCATAAGCTTAATTGATGAAATTAGATGAGTCTATGACATGATTCTAAAGAGAAAAGCGGGGATTGCATTGTTAGCAAGGTTAAAACACTGTATTTTTTGTGGTAATGTGCGTGTGCAGGGGTCTTTCGGTGCACTGCAGAAGATCTGTGAGGACTCGTCTGAACTGCTGGACAGTGACGCTCTGAATCGACCGCTCAACATCATGATCCCTAAATTCCTGCAGTTCTTCAAACACTGCAGCCCCAAGATCAGGTAGAGATCCACAAACACACACACACACCTCTCAGTGACTACCGTGGCCTGTGATTGAGTCGCTTCACAGTGATTCTCATTCTCTCTCTCCAGGTCTCATGCCATAGCCTGTGTGAATCAGTTCATCATTGGCAGAGCTCAGGCGCTCATGGACAACATCGACACATTCATAGAGGTCAGTGAACTTTTAGCTAACAGTGGTCTTTGTTTCCAAGATGCAGTATTATTTGATCAAGTAAATGTAATTTCTGTAATGCAATCTGTGAACTGCACGGCACAGACTGTATTTGTTATTTATTTGTCTAAAAGTGTCACCAGGAATGTTTGTTTAGATTTCTTATATATTTCTTATAAGGTTAAAATCGGATCTAATTCATGTATTTATTTGTTTGTTTGGTTGTATATTTATTAATAAAATGATTTTGGCATGAAAATAGCTGTAGTTGCTGACATGGTGTTAAATATAAAATATATGATCTATATTTGTCTGTGTGTGTATGTATATATGTGTATATATAGTGTATATAGATATCTTACGTATCTATTAATACATGCATGCATATATTTGAGAAAGAATGTTGATTATAGATACATTTAAATGTATATGTAAAATTTTATTTGTATAGTTTTGTTTCTAATGTAATTTTTAAAAATATAATACATATAATACACACACATTGTCAAAACAAACGTATATTTTGGGTGCAATTAATACCAATTCATCTTTGCTCGGCTCCAATATATATGTATATAAACTAGAACCTTTTTTGTTGCTATATATATATGTTATGTCCACATGCCTCTTCATTCATTTCACTGTACTGTGTGTTGTGTATGAACTTGCTCAGTTTTCATGAGCAAATGGGCTGTGTTGCATTGCAATTTGGTTTTATTCCACATGACTTTTCAGGGCTCAAAATTAAGGATTTACCAAATTTATCTCTGACCAGACCAAAAATAAATAATAATTTCTCAGCCACAAATTTTTTTATGTGTCAAATAAGTTAAATATAGCTGTATACATGCTCTTTTTAATGTAACAAAGCTTTTCTTTAAAAAATAAATTGACATTTATTGCCATGTATCTAAAATATGCACAGCAATCTGTCCTGGCTAAAGGTCCCAGATCACAGCACACATAAATGGGTAGTTAATCACATATTTAAAGTAATGTTATTGTAAAAAATGATAATTAAACTATAATAACAAAAATAACTGTGAGTAAAAGAAAGCATGTAAAAAAACATACCGTGAGTGATAATGAAATAATGATCAGGAGCACACAGTTAATGTTAGGCCTGTCAATAATCTGTTCATAGAATAATTGAAACGAAAGCAGTGGCTGCTGCTGCTTACCAAATTATATATAAATATTTATTTATTTTTTCGCACCAGTTGTGTTTCCTCTAGGCACAGTTGCTTCGTGCAAGTAACCCGGAGCTTTTTAACAGTCGTGCGCATCACATCACCTGTGTGTTCGAATGATCGCTCTTTCTGTATTCAGCTGCGTCCTCTTGCTCGTGTGAACGGTTATTTTTGTCAGTCATGCTGCTTCATATAAAATAGATCATATTTGCATGAATACTGGGTCATCCTTATTGTGAAACCCTGCTTTTAAGAAAACTGCAATTAAAAAATTATTTTCAACCG
>CAIGQQ010031166.1:482955-512166 GCA_903798035.1 Danio albolineatus | reverse complement strand
TTATTATTATTATTATTATTAATAAAAAAATATATTTGTATATATATATTTTTAATCATTCAGTGGCGGAAACGGGCTTCCATAGTTGACCTGCAGTTATACAGTATGTAGGTAATGACTGTGAAAAGAGCTATACAAATAAACTTGAGTTGAATTGTCTGTGTTTATCAGAGGATTCATTTTGGGATGCTGAGTATCTGGTGTTTTTCAGTGCGTTTGCGACTCTGGAGGAGGAGGCGTGCACAGAGCTGGTCCCGTATCTCAGCTTCATTTTAGACACTCTGGTGTTTGCGTTTGGGAAATATCAGCACAAGAACCTGCTCATTCTCTACGACGCCATCGGCACCCTGGCGGACTCAGTGGGACATCATCTCAACCAGCCGGTAACTAACTTAAATGATGTATGATTAATTAACGGTTAATTTAATGAATGGTTGAAATTAATCAAGTTCAGTAAGCAGTAGTTTTAAACATTTTTGGTGCGTTAATCTTGCTAATAGCATCATTCAGAAGGTCGATATCACTTAGACCGAGAACAATAAATGAGGAATTGGATCTCTCAGTGTTTCCCCTAAAATTACGATGCAAGTGACTCGCGGCCCCCAAATTACTCAGAGGTGGTTGCGCACTCAACAATAGGCCTATATAAACACGAACATATTGACAACACAAAGTGCAACAGTCTAACAACCATATAGACCATTTTGAGGGATGTAAACAATAACAATGGTCCTAAACTATTTCTTGTTTTACATTTTTAATTTTTGTATCTTCAGAGAATCCAAAAATGTCCACATATTGATAATGTTATGATTGAATCACCTCTTGTTACAGTTATGAAATAGTTTGACAAAAAGCAGGAAATGTTCATGGGCCAATGACACGACCACATTGAAATGGTCTATAATTGTTTATTGTCATTTATTAATTTGTTTAATTTAATATCAACCTCAACTAAAGAGACTAGTGGGCACAACTGATACAAAGTCTATTCTTGGTTTAATTTTGGAGGCTGCCAGTCAGAGATACTCCAATCAGTGTTAATTTTGACAGCAAATTTTGACTCGTAGTCTTTTGACTAAAATTCCCTTTTAGTTTAGTCAAATTTTAGTTTTCCGACTTAGGTTTTAGTCTAGTTTTAGTCTACTAAATTTCATACGATTTTAGTTGACTAAATCTACTCTAGATTTAGTTGAGTAAAATATATTTGGTTTAATTTAAGTGTAATTTAATTAAATATTGTATACATTTATTTATTCAGTCTTATTAAAATATGGAATATAGCTTTTCCAATGAAGACCAAAATTTTGATATATGCATTGTTTATGTATATCATAAGTAATATGTAAAGTTATGTGTCGGCAAAACAATAGACCACTAAAAATGTAGGACTTTTGCAATTATTTAGCAAACCCTTTATTTTAACGTGGTAAACTAGTGGTTCTAGTCTTTTTAACTAGTCTGTTGAACAGTTTCATGCAATTAAATCTTTAAAAGGGCTTAAAATGGTTTAACTCCACTTTGCAATTGCAATGTCGGTCTGTTGTGAGCTTTACTGTTGTAGATTGTGTTACAGTACATGGTGCTCTCCTGTATATCACTGAGTAAATAAGTAATGACTAGGCCCACATGGAATCTGCGTGTGGATTTTTAGCCCAGCATTGATTTTGTTTATTTACTTGTGCAAATGTGTGTAAATTTATTTTTATTCCGTTTTTTTATTAATTTCAGTAATATTTTCTGACCAATATGAAAATATTCATAAGATTTATTTACAATACAGTTTGAGAAGTAATGTTTTTTTGTCTTCTAGTAGGGATTTTATATGAGAGACTTGCTTTGTTTTCCAAATAAAGTGGATCTAATTGGATTTGCATTGTAAACCTTAAATAAAAGTTAAAAAGGTATTATTTATTTATTTCATATATTAAGGTTTTATTTATGATACTTCCAAAATCTAAATAATTCCGCATGAATCTGCGGAATGCACCTATTACACATTTAGGTGACTATTAAACAGCTAAACATTCAAACTGATAAAGCAAATGAAAGAAACTTAAATTAGGTGGGCAATAACAAATATTTATATAAATAATACTTATATATGTTTAGAATTATTTCAATTATTATTATTTATACACACACACACACAGACATATTTGTTGAGGGTGGTGATCTCGTCTTCCTTTTTTTGTCCTCAGCCGATCATATGCCTGGACATGTTTACAAAAAATGCTTGTTTGCTTGTTTAAGAGCTGTTATTTGATTTATAATCATATTTATTAACAAATAGTGCTCAAATTCATATACAGTTGATATGTTTAGTTGTGTACATTCGCTGATTTCACCCCTACTCCTTTGTAATGGTTTGCTCCGTTAACTATTTTAAGCTATATTATGAGCTACGAAAGAAAGATAGAAAGACAGATGGAGCAACACAGTTGTTTTTGATCGGGGTTTGTTATACTGCATGAGAATTCGGTAAACATCTGTAATTGGAACGAAACCCGAGTCAATTCATTACTGATTTCCTGAAAATTCTGATAGTACAGCGTGCGTAAAAATCAGCGGTGTAATCTTGTGTGTGTTTGTGTGAATAGGAATACATCCAGAAACTGATGCCGCCGCTGATCCAGAAGTGGAATGAACTGAAGGATGAAGATAAAGACCTGTTTCCCCTCCTAGAGGTAGACTTTCAGTGATTTCATTTGAAATAAGGGATTGAACGGACCAGTAAATTACCCTCACTTATTATGTGTGTGTGTGTGTGTGCAGTGTTTGTCGTCTGTGGCCACAGCGTTACAGAGTGGTTTCCTCCCATACTGTGAGCCCGTCTATCAGCGATGTGTGACTCTGGTGCAGAAAACACTCGCACAAGCCATGGTGAGAACACACTCTTATTAGTATAGATCTACATGTGCATCAGATGACTCATTAACCCATCTGCATGTGTGTATTTGCATGTGTGTTTGTGCTTCTTTTTGTTTGTTTTTTTTTGTTTGTTTGTGTGTGTCCATGTTTTTTTTTTTTTTTTTTTTTGTGTGTGTGTGTGTGTGTGTGTTTGTGTGTGTAGATGTACAGCCAGCAGCCGGATCAGTACGAGGCTCCAGATAAGGACTTCATGATCGTAGCTCTGGATCTGCTGAGTGGTCTGGCCGAGGGTCTCGGGGGTCATGTGGACCAGCTGGTTGCTCGTAGCAATATCATGACCCTTCTGTTCCAGTGTATGCAGGTTTGTGTGTGTTTAATGGCAGTGCACGCACCAAAACCATTCTTAAGCAAGTTCTAGTAAAGCACTCTTGCATCACAGTAACATCATCCACAAGCGAACACACACACTTTCTTCACAAACTGTTCAAATCTTTCGTGTTATGATCACTATTACAGTATTTTATATACCACTCATATTAATACATTTTATAAATAATATTTTATTTTACATATTTTGTTAATTATGCATATTTTAACAAGGACATTTTTATTTTCCAAAAGTATTTTTAATTGAGCATGTTAGATATGAAACATACAGTACAAATAGCTTTTCACTTATTTATTTTTTATTTTTTCACACAACAAACAAACAAGACCTGTCGCTCACATATACTTTTAGGTTCTATTAAAATATATAAATAATATTAATATAAAATACAAATGAATAATAATGTTAAGTAAAACATCTTTTACTCTCATATATAAAGAAAGGAAATAAAAAAATATATAATAAATTAAAATAATAGTAATAATAAAATAAATATAAAAAATTAAAATAAAAAATAACTAGTAAATCTTCTACTCTTCTGAAATGACTCAGGGGTCCATCTTTATGTGATCTAAAACAGGTTGCCAGATGAGAAAAAACATATCAGTACAGCCTCTTACAGTGTACCCTATTTTTTTCTAAGATCAGGTAAGAGGTCAGAGTTCCATAAGCCAATGCTTCCATTTCAGCAATATTGACCTTCTAGCTAGAAGCGTAGCAAAGGCAATCACATTTATCTTGCTTTTATTAAAGCATATGGACTGTGGTTTGATACTAAATATTTTAATTATGACCTCAGGTTCTATATAGGCATTTAGGCCCAATCCCAATTCTACTCCTTAGCCCTTCCCCTTACCCCTACCCCTTGTTTTGTGCATTCACGTCAAGGGGTAGTGGTGTCCCTATTCTCTTTAGCTTGAAGGTGTAGGGCTAAGGGCAAGGGGTATACACCCCTTCGAATGAAGATTTTTCAGGACCACACTTAAAACGGAGGGGTAAGAAAATTTCCTAGAATACACCTGCCACAATGGCAGATAGCTGAACCCGGAAGTAAGGAGATCCACAAATTAGCATTTTTTGTCATCATTACGAATTTTTACGACAAACAAACACAAATTTTAATATATTCATAACCGCGTTCGTTTTACCGTCATGCTTTAAAAAAAACGCTAAATTTGGCGATCTATAATCCATAATCATAACTCCTGTACAGCCGTCCCACAACATTCTGACACACGATGACACTGGAATACCCTGTCAGTAATGTCTGGCTGAGAATGAGCTTTTTACAGTGTCTGCTATAATGTTAATGTTGTTTTCGTGTGTTTACATAGATAAATATGGCCACTGTGTAAATACACAGTACAGTTATGATCTTATTGCCACATTAGATCGTTATAACATAATATACGCCTTCAGTGACTTCCTGAAGATAAACACCAAAAAATAACACAACTGGAGTAACTCCAGCAGCCGTGATCGTCTGATCTCATATGAAGCGAGAGATCGCGATGACATATGATGATGTGTGCAGGTGTTGAAGTGCTGTCCTAATTCTTAGGGGTAAGTTTTGAAGCCCTTTCCCTTAACCCTCGGTTGTAAGAACCAAGGGGAAGGGGAAGGGCCAAGGGGTAGGGGTACAAAAATAGAATTGGGATTGGGCCTTAATGTGTCCAAGAGAAATTCTGCCAGAAATCCTTTAATTTTGAGTGTAGCTGGCTCAATATTACATCTGTCACAATTAGGCTCTATGAATTTAAATTTGGCTAGTTTCACTTTGGACCAATATAATCTATGTACTACTTTAAATTGTAAATTGTATAACTCTGTTTAAAACTAATTGAAGATAAGTGAATATTGTCTAAAACGGATTGCCACATGTCTTCTGACTATTCTATCTCTAGTTCCACCTCCCATTTGCTTTTCAATTGCATCCAGATTGTAGGAATTAATTATAGAATATATTTTGCCAATAAGTCCCTTTGAGTATGGGCTTAGCAACATGCACATTTCTGCACAAACATTTTATTTGCATTATTTACTATATAAAGAATGCACTTGCTTAGTATAATTTACTATTTATATCATAATATTGATATTTATAATGCTTTTGTTTAGGTTTTTGTTATTTTTACTATACGATATAAAATGCATTTATTGTAAATAAAATTGAGATTTTATTCTTTATAAATAATAATCACATTTATTATTTAATTATTTACTTTATAGTTATTTTTCTTCAGAATTTGCAGATATCTTAATTATTATTTTTTATTTATTTTACATTTTTATTAATCACTTCTATGAATCCTAAATGAATGTCGATCTCTTGTGTGCAGGACACAATGCCTGAAGTGAGGCAGAGCTCATTTGCATTGCTGGGGGATTTGACCAAGGCCTGTTTTCCACATGTTAAACCTTGCATTGGTAAGAGGACACACACATCTGTCCCATTATACTCTCTTAACCTCATCCAGATGAATTAATGTGTGAATTGATATGTTTAGCTGAGTTCATGCCGATCCTGGGGACGAATCTGAATCCTGAGTTCATCTCTGTGTGTAATAACGCCACCTGGGCCATCGGAGAGATCTGCATGCAGATGGGTGAGGATCTGTTCATCTCTCCATCATCATTAGCAGCATTTAAAATCACATCCGAGTATAAAGGATGCACTGAGATGTTGATTCTGGAGTGAAACCTACAGCTGGGAGTTGATTCCAAAAAGAATGGATTCCGAGGCATAAAGAATCAAAAGTTCAGAATTGATTCTATCAGCGGAATGAATTCCATTTTCATTTCAAAAGCGCTAATTAATAATCCGACTCTCTCTTGCTAATAATCATCAGATATATTTAATTTGTGGCTAGAAAGGATACAGCTGCGGCCGGAAGTCAATGAGAATTATTTGTTACTTATTAAATGACTCATCAATTGTATTTTATTCACATCTACCCTTAACCCCACCATTATTGTAACACAAAAACAGTCCTTATGCAGAGTGTTATTCATATTATTTATTCAGTTACCCATTAAATTGTAATTTGTTAACGTCTAACCCTAGCCCAACCCTCAACACAGTCCTCACAGTAATGTCAGAACTGTAGTTATACATATTATTCATATTATTTATTCATTTTCCTAGTGAATTTTATTTTAAAACACCTACCCCACACAGTAATGTAAAAATATTTATTATTGTTGTACAGTGTCACAAAAATTATGCTATATTGATGCAAGTATCCACAGCTGTATCCCTTCTAGCCTTATAACCGTATAAATCCACGAATGCAAACTGATTCAAATAGTTCACTACAATGAATTTGTTCAAATAACGTATTAATTTATGCAAAAAATTATACATATAACAACAAATGTATATTCTAACGCTCAATACTGCTGGCTATGGTAGTCATGCTTCATTTTACAGACTGTGTAAACGTGTATTACTTGTTATTTTTGAAATAACCCTACTGAAACTGAAAATTCTGGATGCATTTGGTTGAAAATAATTGTAAAAATTATTTCCTATTTTATTAAGGAATATTAAAAGACCTTTAAGGCTTTTTTAAATATTAACTCAAATTTATGCTGATTTTAAAAACACAAGCTAATAAAAAAACACAAATTTTATTGACAGTAAAATTGCTGAGCAGGGTGGTGCAGCGTAGCCTTTTTCACCATATACAGAATATTTCAATCAATTTCTCAGTGAATATAGCCAGATAAAGTTAAATCAATTAAAATACTGAACATCTATAGGAGTAGAAAGAAAATACATTTAAATTTTAATGAGTTTTACATGCATTTTAAATTACATCAAACTACTAAATTTAATATTATTTACCTTTCGCTTTGTTTTCCCAATTTATTAAAATGTTATTTATTATTCCCCCCCCTAACATGTTCATTTTGATGTACTTATTAGATGTTTTTATTAGATCAGTTCCAGTTTTGGCTTTTGCATTTGACTAATCTAATGTATATGCGCAAATATATTATACAGTAAAGCGTCCTATAGAATAGAAATAAGAATTTATAAGTGCACTTTTTTTTTTCCTGTCATTTTCATCATAAAATTTAATCCATCACTATTGATTGTGCTGATGGTTAGTTTGGAGTGATAATGCACTGCTGTTGTAGGTGTGGAGATGCAGCCGTACGTGGCTCTGGTTCTTCCTCATCTGGTGGAGATCATTAACAGACCCAACACTCCTAAAACCCTGCTGGAGAACACAGGTACAACTGCTGACCGCACCTCAAACAGCCCAAAAATAACCCTGACTGTCTCTAAATAACCCTGACCGTCTCTGACTCCTCTCTTTTTGTGTGCAGCCATCACGATTGGTCGCCTGGGTTACGTCTGTCCACAAGAAGTGGCGCCCATGTTGCAACAGTTCATCAGACCCTGGTGAGTCACAACATGTAGACATCTTTATACTAAATGATGGTCTAAATTCAGCTTTTTAAATTAATAAATGACATCACAGGAATAAATTAGAAGTTGCAATGTATTTAATCATTGAACAGCTAGTTTCAATTGTAATAATATTTCTAAATTTTTAGTGTATTTAAAAAATAAATTAATAAATAAATAATTGCAGACTTGGAAGCCTAAGATTTAAAAAAATATTACCAACCTCAAACTTTTCTTTGCATTTACGGTTGATGCATTGTAGAGCCCTGCATTTGAGCCCGAGCCCGTCGGGGCCCGACTTTTTTGTGCCCCTCGGGCCGGGCTTCGGGCCTATTTTCGCGTCTTAGCTAGCGCGCATATCGGGCTTCGGGCCTGCTTTATAAAAAACGTCAAAAAAAGTTTAATGACATCTAATGCGCGCCGTCCGTCCGGAGGCGCCAGTGGTGCCTTGTCTATAGAGATTTGTAACCACCTGAAACTGTGAAAAATGAAAGAGGAAAGGTCCGGTCAACTTTTCAAATAGTGACAACTTTCTAATTTAATTAAATGCATATTTAATGCGATCAATTCGAAGTAGTTTAAATAGTTTTGTTGGTCAGTTATTTTCTAAATAAAACAGAAGAACGAATAACATCTGAGTGAAGTGCTTCAAAAAAAAAAACGTCTGCTGGTGCGTCAACAATGGCAAAACACAAACTGGATTGTTAACTGGTCAGATTAATATTAAATTATTATTTATTGAAATAAAATAATAATTGACGTGTCTATTTTGTGTCTGACATATTAAATCTTGCATTTTAAAATACTGATTTGTTTACAGAACAAATCAAAGCATACAGAACATAACAGAGCATCTTCACGCACCTGCAGTGTTTCCAACAGCAAAGAAATGAATAAACTAATAGAATAAACTAAATAAAAAGATTAAAATAGTCCTGCCCTAGATATTTTTCATTTAAATGAATATTTAGATTAAAAAACGAAAACACTGACTGAATCCTTTTTAAAAAGCGGCATATGCTGTTTGTCTAATCATGTTCTTTTCTTCCATCAAATAAAAATATCAGGCTACCTCGAATCGATCGCATTAAATATGCATTTAATTAATGCTCCGCTGCTAGTATAAAATTACCAAACCCCTGCCAACATTTTTAACATAAGTCATTAGTTTATGTCTTATAGATATAGATTATGTCTTATGATTATGACTTCTTTCCTCCGTCTCACTCGCGGTTCATGGGCTATTGTAAAAATGTATATTATATAAGAACTATTAATAACTGTAATCTTATAAATGGAAAAAAGTTGGTTTGTTAGCCTAGTTGTACACTAAATTATCAAAACTATAGCCTATTAGTTGAGTTTATGATGCATATCCAGGACGGAGGCGATCAGCATCAGCGCAGGTTTGGCAACTCGTCTGTGTCAAAATGCAATATTCTTTGCTTCTTTGGCAAACGTGTTGTCGGCACGTGTGGTCGCACGTGTTACCGTCCCGCAAATATGTTGCACATCAGAGGCTGATCACTCCGAGCGCGCCTTTCAGTTGCAAAGGCGCGCCGCGCGCCGCACTGCCTTCATGTTTTCAAGAAAAAAAGACGCGCGGTGTGCTTTATGTCATTAGGAAACGACTGAATGCGCGCGAGTGTTCAAACACAAACAAACAAAAAAAACTCCAATAATTTCTCTAAATCATTCTGATAAAAAAAGGAAACGCAAAATATCAGTTCTTTATTAAATACAAATCTGGTCTATTTTAATGGCTGCATAGGCTGATGTTAGGCGGGGAAAAAAACGGGCTTCGGGCCGGATTCGGGCCAAAAATTTTGATAATCTGTCGGACACGGGCCGGGCTTCAGCCTGTGCGTCTCGGGCCAGGGTCGGGCTCGGGCTTAGATTTAAGGCCCGTGCAGGGCTCTAATGCATTGTGAAGGGGATCTTACAGGGGCAATATTTCTCTTGTCTCTTCTGTTTTGCACGAAAGAATATATAAATTGAATATTGTTGTAAACCAGAAGACATCGACTTCAATATGGACAAAATAATCGGATTCCGTTTTTTAACGAATTTTGCGATTATTTAAAAAAAAAAATTTTAAACGAATTTTGCGGGGGTTTTTTTTCTTTTCTTCCTTTTTTTTCTTTCTTTCTTTTTTTTCTTTTTCTTTTCTTTTCTTTTATTTATTTATTTATTTTTTGGCGATTTTGACAATTGTTTTTGCTTTTTTAAACGCGCTACATACATTCTAAATGTATTCAGTGCACAAGAAGTGCATAACAAAACATTTCACAATGAAAAACCATAGTATTAAGTTTAATAAAAAAAACTGTAGTAAAATTGTCTTTAAAACAGACAACATAAAATAAATGAAGATGAACTAACCTCAGCTCTAGTTAAACACACACTTTACACAGTAGCACTAACTGCTGGATAAACAAAACTAATAAATTTTCTTAAAAACAGACAACATGAAGAAATAAAGATGAACTAACCTCAATTCCAGTCAGAACAATAAATAAAAACTAACGTAAATCAAAACCACATTTTCGCTTCTCCCGCTCAACTTCGTAGTGCGCGGAGTGAGCTCTGATTGGTTAACATCTTTCTCCCGGTCAGCTTAGCTGTAATTGCCCGGTGTGCTGCGTCAGCTCTAATTGGTTAACATATTCAAATCACGCGCACAAGAACGTGAACAAAAATCTAAATAAATTAATAGATGAAATTGCAGCCTTACGCGATTTAGAAAATGCATGAGCTTAAATCGCGATTTTTATTTATTTATTTATTTTTTTCGATTAATTGCACAGCCCTAATCAGGGCTTTTCAATTGCCAGCCTGCAGGCTATTTGTTCCGACCCTCTAAATAGTGTGACCAAGATATCAAAAATAGATTTAGTTCAGTCGTAAAACGGACGCTACAGTTATGAAGTGGCGTGTGTCTGTTCAAGTCTGTAGTCTACATCACAAGCTGCAGTTGAAGGCTGCGCAGGAGTCACCTGATATTAAGCGAGTGGCGCAAGCAGCCGAAAACATTTGGATACTTATGCGTAAAGGCTTCTCAACGCCACGTTTCTGTTGCACGAAAGGAAACTGCTGCAACTAAACAAAGTTTTGCCATCTGTGCCCGTAGTTTAAAGTTCCGAGCTTATAGCTACACCAGGGCTAATACACAAGCACACTGGATTAACTATAGCAGCGGGCCGTTCACATATTGCATCTTTTCTGCTTGCAAGTTTGTTATTTCCAATATTAGAATATATGCCAATATGCGTGCGCAAGCGGAGCGATGTGCTCACGCCTTCCAGAGTTGAAAACATCTCACACTGTAGCAGTTAGAGTTGTGCGTGGTTTTGTGCAATGTAAACAAAAGATACGTTAGACGAATTATTGCAAATTATTAAAATGATCATGCATGAACGAACGCAGATAATTGCAGTTCATTTAAATAGCTTCAATTTACATTAGATGTGATAACCGTGAAACCATGATTATTCTTTAGACTATATAATCGTGCAAACAAAATCTATAATTGTTGCATCCATTAATATACAGTTCAAAACAACATATGAATGTGTCTGAATGTAGAAGAGGTCTACTTGAGCAATACACTGCTTTTGTTGTGCTTCGAAATACGTTTGATTATGTTGGTTTAAAAAAAAAAGCCACATTGTACAATGCAGTGATGTTATGTAGCGTCAAAATACAACATTTTAATGTAGAAAAAGCCAACGCGGGTGTCTTAAGGAGCAAAAATACAGCACATGGGCTCTTATATGCAGTTGTGTCCTCACTCATATTGCAAGTCATATCTCTTCGACCCCACATTTGAGATGGTTTTCATGAACTGGCCCCCATGAAAACTTATTGAATAGCCCTGATATAGATGTTTATGACTAATGGACAGTTTGAACATTCTTCTAAATGTATTCTTTTGTGTAAAAACCGAAGAAACTCATGAAAGTGATTTAAATAGTGAGTAAATATTAATTTTTAGGTAAACTGTCACTTTAAATGATGCTACCAGCTGCATAATGAAAGGTCATATGTTTGATGATGGTTTGCAGGTGCACATCGTTACGAAACATCCGAGACAATGAAGAAAAGGACTCTGCCTTCAGAGGCATCTGCGTGATGATCGGCGTGAATCCCGGCGGTGTGGTCCAGGTCAGATCTGATGTTCTGGATTATCCATGTTTCCATCCATCCTATTTCTATGCGCATTTTGAATGATCACATAAAAAAATACTATAATAATAGAGCACTATTATAACTACTATTTATTTGAATCTTTTATTAGTCTTTAGTATGACCAAACAAGATACATATTTAGAGAGGTAAACAGTAATATATTGTTAATTCCATCCCCCAACCCCACGTTCATTTACTCAATTTACGAAACAAGAAATATAAATATATAAATGCATCTATATAATACGGAAGTCCTGAGAGGCCATGCATTCAAATATTTATTCTCTCTTGTTATGTCGTGATCATGACTTATCTCGTGATCTCGACATAGCAACTCGCTTTCTCGTCATCTCGACATAACAAAGATTTGTTTTCTTGTGATAATGACTCAACTTTCTCGTGATCTCAACATTACGACGAGTGATGTCGTGATCACAACTTATTTATTTGCTTTTATTTATTTGTGCATTATTATTATTATTATTATTTTTATTAATAATAATATGCCAATGTCTGACCAGTGAGTCTGCACCGGCCCTACGAACAGGGAGAGAATAGCCTAACTGCAGATGCGCATTCGTGCAACACGTTAAAGGCATTCAGAACAGCCATAATAATATGAGCGCGAGCACTCTGGCTCATGATTAATGTACATTCATTATTATATTCATGTGTATGATTATATATCATTATTTACAATAACATTACCAACTCTATATGGCGCCAAAATAAGTTGCTGCATGTATGAATTAAATTATGTAAAATGGCGAAGATCCTGCTTTTGCTTTGATCCTTTCTGCAAGTTATTTACAATTACTTTAATTTTGTGCCATATAGAGTTGCTTCAAAATGGTTACAGTTGAGGGAATATTATTGTAAATAATGATATATATAATCATATAAATTAAGATAATAATGAATGTACATTAATCATGAGCCAGAGTGTTTGCGCTCTTATTATTATGGCTGTTCTGAATGCCTTTAACGTGTTGCACGAATACGCGTCTGCAGTTAGGCTGTTCTCTCCCTGTTCTCAGGGCCGGTGTAAACTCACCGGTCAGATATTAATAATAATAATAATAAATACATAAATAAAAGCAAAAAAATAAGTCGTGATCTCGACATAACAAAAAGTTGTTTTCTCATGATCTTAACATAACAAGAAGTTATGTCGAGATCACAAAAAAATTAAGATGTTATAACGAAAAAACAAATCTTGGTTATGTCGAGATCACGAGAAAATTAAGTACTAGTTTTAGATGTAATTAACCATAACATCAGAGAATAACTGCATACAGATTATTATTATTATTATTATTATTATTATTATTACTACAAGTTAATTAATAAAAAAACTCCCTTCTAACAAAATGACAGATACATTATAGCTAAATACCAATATTCACATATGTTTTGAAAATGTGCATTAAGAATGTATGCGCACAACTGACGAGGATAAACTTTATATCATCTTTAAAACGTGCTTAAAATATGATCACACACACACACACACACACTGAGCTGAAACCTTTGCGGTTGTGTTTCCCAAGATGAAATGAAATATTGAAATGAGTGGATCACTGGGCTACTACTTTAAATATTATTTTTAAGGGTATTTACCTTTTATTAATAGGACAGTGTAGAGAATGGACAGGAAAGCATGGGTAGCAGAGAGAGGGATGGGAAGTATGCTTCTCAAACTACGACAGAGACCCGTTTACTGAATAAATTCCAGAATGCGCATCAAAAAAAGTAAATGTTTTTAACAGATTATGCAGGGATGTGATTCTTCCGATTCTTCCTTCGATTAGTACATAATAAATAAAGCCAGAACGCATATTTGTAATTATCCTCTGCAAATCATCGGTTCTTGTGTCATTCATTAAGTGCAGCTCAAATTTAATTCCTGAAAGTTTAGATGAATAGGCCATTACAAAATTATAAAATATATATTTTTAAATTAATTAAAACTATTAAAGCTTTTTTAATAGGGACTACGCTGAAGGAAAGGGAAAGTGTATTAGGCTACTCAATTCAACTGGATATTTTAAGGCCTTTAAAAGACTTAATGGCTTAAAACAGTTAGAGTTATTTAACTTGTTGGAATACTGTTACTAAATTCCAGAAAAAGTTATATTTTGTGGACACAAGAGCTCCGAAAAAAACTGAGTTAGTGGCGCCATCTAGTGCCGGTGTGTCATCTTCCTTCTTTTTTGTCCTCAGCTGATCACATGCCTGATTATGTCATGATAAAAATATGTGATGAGACGGTGTTAATCTTCAAACCAGCGTTTCCAACACATCGTAAAACATCTGAAAAGTTGTTGTGCTCAGTTCTAAAATCCCTCAGCCAAAGTCCATCATCACAGTGGTTCAGTATTATTATTATTATTATTATTATTATTACTATTATTATTATTATTATGACCTCCAGAACGGTCTTGAGCATCTGTCTGTGCTCCCACACCTCCAAACACCACAGCGCGTTCATTACATTTCGTCTTCTGATGTGCAACTCACTTATTATATCTGAAAAAGGCCCACAGCTGCTTCTCCCAATGCAATAAACTACATTTTTCTGTCTGATACTTGCCACCAGTTTATCAGGAAGTGATTATTTTATTCTTTTTCACTCATTGGATGGAAACAGTGCTACTGTTTGCTTATATCACTCATCCATTCTTTGTCTCTCTACCACAGGATTTCATCTTCTTCTGTGACGCCGTGGCCTCCTGGGTCAATCCTAAAGATGACCTGAGGGACATGTTCTACAAGGTCAGACACGTGTGGAGCTACAGTGTCTTTATGGTGGTGAAATGGATGATGGTTTGATGTTAAATGTGCTTGTGTTTGTGTAGATCCTCCACGGTTTTAAGGATCAGGTTGGCGAGGAGAACTGGCAGCAGTTCTCGGAGCAGTTCCCACCCATCCTGAAGGAACGCCTCTCTGCATGCTATGGCGTGTAGCCCAGCCCTCGCGTCACACGCAGCACATGCTGTCAGGTTAGTGTCGCTTACTTGATTAAGCTGGAATAGACAATGAGTTGCTGTCGGTGTTTCTGCTGCTGTGCATACGAGATAATGGAACAGTCATGCATTACACCGATGCTTATTGGCTGGACAGAATCTGCAATATTTGCTATTTCAGGACAGGGTTTTGTAAAAAAACGGAAATTATTCTGGAAGTATAAAAAATGTAAAATGTTAAACTTTCATTTAAGAATTATTTGCTAAGGATTACCATCTTTTATCAAATTGATAATCATTCATAATTTTTTTTTATTTGTGTGCCTAATTAAATAAGAGAAATTAGACTTAAAGGGTTTTTTGACTGATTGGTTTGACTGATAAACGTTTCTATTTTAACATCTGTCAAGTCTATATTTTTCCTCAATATTCAGTGTGACTGGTTATATAATTAAAAAATATTTTTTTACACCTAAAAAAAGGATTAAATACAAGCAATTTACAATGTAAATAATCACAGAATATTGAGGAAAAGAATATAATTGAAAAATATATCTGATTTTCAGTCAAAAAAAGGATTTAGTCTGCTTTGCTCTCATTTCATAAGTAATTTTCAATTTAAATCATTTCTCAGACTTGAAATGTAATGTTTAATAAAGTATTGATATTGAGAAAATGTAGTCAAAGGGTGGTAAAATAGAAAAATATATTGGTCGAACTGATCATTACTTCAAAAGATAAGATTTAGACAACTTTGCTCTTATTTCATAAGTAATTTTCAATGTAAATGATTTGTCAGACTTGTAAAATTTAATAAAGTATGAATATTAAGAGGTGTTTATCAACAGGTGTTAAAATAGAAAAAAATATATTGATTTAACTCATAATCAGTCAAAAAACAACTTAAGTCTACTTTTCTCGTTATTTTTTTAAAGCGAATCGTTTGTCAGACTTGTAATATTTATTGAAAATATGATCGAAGGTTGTTAAAATTAAATTAAAAAATCTGTTAAATCAATAATCAGTCAAAAAGAGCAACTTAAGTCTTTCTCTTACTTCAATTGAAATAATTTGTCAGACGTGTAGTATTTAACAAAGGTATGAATATTGAGGAAATATAGCCGAAGAGTGTTTAAAATAACTAATTATATCAGTCAAACCGATAATCAGGCAAAAACAACTGCTTTAGTCTACTTTTCTCTTGTTTTTAAAGTTATTTTCAATTGAGATGATTTGTCAGACTTGTAATATTTACCATAAATATAATAGATGTATGTATATAATATAATAGGTGTTAAAATATAAAATGTATATCGGTCAAACCGATAATCATTCAATAATAAAAGCTTTAGTCTACTTTGCTTTTATTTAACAAAAGTAATTTGTCAGACTTAATGAAGTAGGAATATTCAGAAAATATAATCGATGAATGTTAAAATTATAATATATCGGTCATAACCATATTAAAAAACGTAAAATAAAAAAGCCTTTCTACTTTTCTCAAGTTTATTTGAATTTAACAAATTTTTCAGACTTGTAATATCCTATAAAGCAGTGGTTCTCAAACTTTTTTCACCAAGTACCACCTCAGAAAAAAATTGTCTCTCCAAGTACCACCATAATGACCAGTATGGAAATACAGTAGCGTAGTAGGCCTAATTAAGCAGCGACAGCACTGCACAGTTAAAAAACGACAAATCAATTCCTTTTATTAAGAATATGTATTATTGTCAGCCACTTTACACATTATAAATAGTTTGAACATTAACTGTGCTTGCAGAGTAAAAAAATAACTTTACCATTTAAATTAAAATGTGCTTTTAAAAGTGATTTAAAAATGGCACTGTTCTTAAATAATAAAAAGAAAACTGCTGTACTTGTAAAGTATTAATGTATAGTAGCATCATCAAAACCTGCAAATGTTGCTTGGACCTGATGAATATAGGTTATATGTCATATACGTAGCCTATATACTTACTTTTTGTATACCTTCTGAGATATATTTTCATGTACATATAACATAACTTAGATATCTAAACGTTAACTTGTATTTTGATACGATTCGGAATTACATATTTAAATTAGAAATTAGATCTGCTTACTGCTCATCATTTACAGCAGGCCTGTGTGTGTCAGAAGCGAGTGATTAAATGCATAAATTCCATAGTCTGTTGATATTCTTGATTCTGATTGGCTGGAGGGTGTGCAACGCACAGTTAGTTCTAGTCAGTTTTGATCACAGTTCGAAATGAATGCGCTTCTCTCAAATGTTTATAGTTACCATAGCAACTCGCATGTGAAACCGATGAGAAATGTTACTGGCGAACGGGAGATCTGCAAAATTAGAAAAATACTCATCTGACTGAGAATGTCTTAAATGTCCACCCATGATCGGACTGATGAAATCGTATAATAACATAAGCATGTATAAACAGCACTGACATGCTCTCTATCTCTCTGTCTGCCTGCGCGTCCTGCATTGATGCACGGCAAGCCGTTGATTATCCCTTACATACACATGTACAGTGCTTGACCAATTCATACGTGCAGTATTCCCGAGTTAGTAACTGAAATCTCAACACTACAGGACTGGTCTGCTGAAGGGCTTCTCTAGCGCGTGTGTCTCTCCCATAGGTCTCTCCCTCCGCACAACTCTCCGCCAGCGCGCGCGCCTCTTTTTCTTCCTCCGTGCCAAGCAGACTGATTTTTTTAACGTTTGATGACGCGATGCACTAAAGTAAACATTCTAAGCACTCCGGTGTACTCGTACGCTTCAGGGAACAGCCAATGCTGTCTGATCACGGTGTTATCGGACGCGTCAAAGGGTTTAAAAAGTGTGTTCATTTAATTATTTTATTATTCAGAGATTCTTTTCGCGTACCACTGGAAGAAGTCCCGCGTACCACTAGTGGTACGCGTACCACAGTTGGAGAACCACTGCTATAAAGTATAAATATTGAGAAAATATATCCGAAGGCTGTTAAAATAGTTAATTTCGGTCAAACTGATATTTAGTCAAAAAAAAAGCATTAGTCTACTTTTCTCAAGTTATTTTGAATTAAAATAATTTGTCAGACATGTAATATTTAATAAAGTATGAATATTGAGGAAACATAATCGAAGGGTGTTAAAAAAGTTAAATATATTGGTCAAACTGATAATTAGTCTTAAAAAAAACCAAGTTATCAAGTTATTTTGAATTTTTAGTAATTTGACAGACTTGTAATATTTAATAAAGTATGAATATTAAAAAAAATGACCGAAGGGTGTTAAAATAGTTAAATATATCAATCAAACCAATAATCGGTCAAAAAGAACAACTTTAGTCCTAGTTATTTTCAATTAAAATCATTTGTCAGACTTTAATATTTTATTAAAATATAATAGACAGGTGTTTAAAAATGGAAAAATATATCGGTCAAACCGATAATCAGTTACAAAAAGATAAGCTTTAGTCTACTTTTCTCAAGGTTTTTTTTAATTTAAATAATTTATAAGATATGTACTATTTAATAGAGTATGAATATTGAGAAAATATAATTGAAGGGTGTTAAAATTGTTTAATATATCAGTCAAACCGATAATTAGTCTTAAAAAATAAGCTTTAGTCTACTTTTCTCAAGTTATTTTGAATTTTTTGTAATTTGACAGACTTGTAATATTTAATAAAGTATGAGTATTAAAAAAATATGACAGAAGAGTGTTAAAATAGTTAAATATATAAATCAAACCGATAATCGGTCAAAAAGAACGACTAATCCTAGTTATTTTCAATTAAAATCATTTGTCCGATTTAATATTTAATTAAAATATAATCGACAGGTGTTAAAATGGAAAAATATATCGGTCAAACCGATAATCAGTTACAAAAAGATAAGCTTTAGTCTACTTTTCTCAAGGTATTTGAATTTAAATAATTTGTCAGACGTGTAATATTTAATAAAGTATGAATATTGAGGAAATATAGTCGAAGAGTGTTTAAAATAGTTAAATATATCGGTCAAACCGATATATCAAAGCAGTCAAAAACAACAACTTTAGTCCTTAAGTCTTTATTTCTTAAGTTATTTTATATCTCAAGTAATGATTTCTTAATTGAAAATATCAGACTTGTAAAATTTAATAAAGTATGAACATTGAGAAAATATAATCGAAGGGTGTTAAAATAGTTAAATATATCAGTACAAATCAATAATATAAACCGATAATCAGTCAAAGAAACCAAACAAACTTGAGTCTACTTTTCTCTTATGCGTCTCTTTCTTTCCTTTTGTTCCAGTTGAACCTTTAGGAGGGGGGAACTCATCCATCTGTGTATTGCACTGCCCTGATCGTGGGGGAGAGGGACGCGATTGGCCGCTCCGCCTGACGGACAGATCCCACGCCCTTTGTGTGTCCATGAGGGTGGGTGGGTGGGTGGGAGGGGGGAGGGGACTCCTCTAGTTAACTGCAGAATGCACCCAATCACAGGGAATAAACCTAAAAACGTAGGGAAAGACGAGAGCTAGCGTAACCGAGGGAAGAGCGATTCAACTTAAGAGAGCGGGAGGGAGGTCGTAGGTTAAACGGGAGGGAGGCACAGACAGTTATCTGGGAATAATCGCTAACAATAAAAAGATTAGGGAGGGAAGCTAGACAGCAACTGTTATACGACTTTTTTTAATCTCAAGCTAATCCCAGGCATAAGAATCAAAAACGCATTCACACACACTGACCATAGAGACACTTGCACATGAAGTTGCAATAACTACGAGCGGCCTGCTGCGCCAGCGCTGCCGTAGCAATAGCATAATCAGACTTTAACACTGAGACTATCTAGGAAAGACTAGCGTTGTTTTTCTTTTCTTTTTAAAAAAAAAATAATTACTATTGAGGAAACGAGAACAATCTCTCGGCTTTAAAAAAAAAAAAAAAGATGGTTAGCGCGCTATCGCGAATTTCTGTTATCGATCGTTAAGTAAGGGAGCATCTATGAATTCACAGTTTTCATCATCATCATCATCAGCTTCGTCATTGTCGTTGTTCTGTCCGATTGTCGTCATGATTCCTGCTTGCGTCTCTTATGCCGTAACGTTTATTTTCCGACATTCTCACTTTATTTGCGTAGTAAAACTTGTAGCTTTTTCCTGGGCTCGGTCAGTGTTCGCTGTTGAGACTCATCGTAGTTTACAGATTTCAATCACACCGTAGTTGATTCTTGTGAGTTATTATTATTTTTCGAGAGAGAGAGAGAGAGATTCGGTCTCGTCGCGAAGGAGCTGGAATGGAAACTCCACAGTATAACGATCATGATTTACGTTATGTATGTGTTTGGTTGTGTGCGTGTGTAACGGTAGCTTTGTTGGAAGCTTTTAAGTGTGTTTTGTTGATGTCATTGCCATGTGTTTTTCGTACTTCGCATTACGTATGTGTGCTAATAGGTTGTTAATTGTTTTAAGGTACCTTACACTTGACTCCTGGACCCCTATTGACCTGTAAACTGTGACCAACGATGTGTGCGCGATTTTGTGTGTGTGTGTGTGTGTATGAATGTATTTGTACCGATAAATATTGATGCCATATTGATATTTGGTATTAAGTGATTTAATCAGCTTATCCAACAAACTACAACTATATCAAATATAGTTTTACGATAATAAGTTTTTTTTTTTTTTAAGTTTTGCTGCTATTGCTAATTTTGGTTACTTTGATAAATAGTACCGAATTCACAACATTTAAATTCTGAGCAAAATGCGTAATTTAAATTGGATTATCGCTTTTGTCATGCACTTTTTTGTTTTGTTTTGTTGTTGTTTTGCTATTTTTATTATTTTTTGTAAGGACTTTGCTGGTAAATTTACTGATAAAACTGTTGGATTCATCATGCGTCTTGTTTTATTTTTTTCCTCGTGACAAATATTTGTTGGTTGGAAGATTTGAAATGAGAGCGAAACTGAAAGCAAAGACAGGAAGTGACGAGGATGACGAGGCGGAGAACGATTGCTGCGTGTGGAAATCTGCACTGAGACTCTGAAAGACAAAAAAAACAATCACACCTTTCTCTCTTTACCTTGCCAGGAAAAATAAAATGATTTTTTTACCGAGCTGAAGAAGTGTTTTTATTGTCTTTTGTGCACTTTTAAACTCGGTTGTCGTGTGAAACTGCAATCAAACTTTGACTGTTGTTGCTTTTATAAGTTAGTTTTAGTTTCTTCTCTATGCTAGTGTACATATAAACATTAGCATTTTTATTGTCTTATGTAAAAACAATGAAAATTGAGATCTCGGCATAATAAAGTAACTTTAAAATAATTTTAATAAAGTAATTTACTAATAAACTCAAATAATTTAAGCTTCTAAGTTTTTTGTTTTGCATGAAAAAGTTTATCACGTCTGCCAAAAAGAAAGAAGAAATTTTTTTACAAAGTGGGTGGAGCCTCATAGCCACACCGACCTGTTGTGTAATTCCCACTGACCAATTTTTTTTTAGTTAGTTTGTTTACTCATCTCTTTTCATCTGCCTCAGACCTTCCCTCTCCCCAGACACTTCCTCCAGCTCCTCTGAGTGGATCCCGAGGTGTTCCCAGGCCTGCTGAGAGACATAGTCCCTCTCGTTCGTGTGGGTCTTCCCTGAGGCCTCCTCCCTATGTAGCCTTCCAGGAGGCATCTGAAACAGATGGCCGAACCACCTCAGCTGACATCTCTCGATGTGGAGGAGCAGCGGCTTTACTCCGAGCCCCACTCGTGTGACAGAGCTCCTCACCCTATCTATAAGGGTACACCACTGTCACCCTGCGACGTAAACTCATTTCGGCCGATTGTATCCGAGATCTTGTCCTTTTGGGTATAACCCAAAGCTCATGACCATAGGTGAGTGTAGGAATGTAGATTGACCGGTAAATCGAGAGCTTTGCCTTTTGGCTCAGCTCTTCTTTACCACAACGGATCGGTACATCGACCGCATTACTGCTGCCGCTGCATCGGTCAATCTTAGGTCCCATCCTTCCCTCACTCCTGAACAAAACACCAAGATACTTGAACTCCACCTGGGGTAAGAACTTTTCTCCAACCTCTGGGATGGAAAATTTGTTTACTTTTTTGGAAAAATTGTGTTTATTTTCTGTTTCAGACATAAGAAGATTTTTTTTTGGCTTAATTGAGCTTCAAAATTAGTTTATTAATTTAGCCCCAAGTACATTGGAGCCTTTTGATGTATATGTTGTCCATAACATATGTTATTTACATTAAGGATTTCGTTGGGTAGACAGTAGTTGTTCCTTTAAATAACTGTTATAGTATTATAAATTATTGTAAAAGTGGTAAATAAAACATTCCTCGGAAGTCCTTGTAATGTTGATCATCAATTACAGGAAAAACTAAATAATGAATCTAGCCTGAAGCGTTTTAAAAGTTCTGTGTTTTGAAATGTGCATCTTTATTCAATGACGTAATCTTAACTGAAACAAAGTGTAGCTCCTCCCCCTTTAAAAGAAAACTGCCAAGTTTGTTTTCCCCACAACTCTACTAGTGAGAGTGGTTGAGCTCGAGCGCATCAGATGAAAACCAAATGAGAAGTGTCTTGAAATGGGGCAGGGCATTTCAGACACTAGAGAGCATTTGATTGGTCAGAAGATTCAGAGAGAAACTGAAGTATGAGTTGACATTAAAAAAAAACATTATCCATTTAGGCGGAGACGACAAACTGCAAGTTTTGCATGTTTCTAACTTTTAACTGCAAATTGTATCACTGTTTTGGGGCATACATGGATATCAATGAAACTAACATCAAACCCCATGAGTGTCGAACTGATTTTAGCTCAGGGGCCACATGGAGGAAAATCTTTTCCCAAGTGGGCTGAACTGGTAAAATCATGGATTATTTAACTTTAAAAAAACTTTAGATTGTTTTCTTTGTTATAATACGATCAACATAAAACATAAAACTGGAGCCTGAGAACAACACGATCTCACAGCAGTTCGTAACTTTTTGACCGAATGAATTCATACTAACTTATTCGAACAATTTAGTACGATTTGCTTATCCACCAGTGACATTTGGGTTTAGGGGTGTGCTTGGGTGCCACGCCTCTTTTTTTATATCGTACATTTTCGGATGATTGAATTTGTACGAATTAACCACCAAACTAACAAAACGTAAAATAGTTACGTTACCCTGTGAGAACACCTCAGTGTGGTATGGCAGGGTATAGATGTGGTCTTTCTCTCTGAGAAGGCTGTCGAACTGACACTGATTCAGGGTTCTGGATCGGATGAAATTAACCGTTTGCAATTGCACCATCAAGTGGACACAACTGCAACAGCAGTTTCTATTGAAAAATTGCAGCTCGTTTTTAAACTTTACAGAATCATCTCGCGGGCCAGATTAAATCTGTTTGCGGGCCGTACATTTTACACCGCTGATCTAAAATTTAAGTGTGTCCAGGTTGTCTTGAGCTGAACAGTTTATATCCTAAAAATGAATATGAGCAAAGGCAGATACAAAAATCAGGAAGACACTTCTGTAGATTAGAAGATGTACTTCAATTTCTCTTGTCTGTGCTTAGTTCTGCAAAAAAATATGACAATGAATAGAAAGAAGGAAACAAGCAAGGAAACAGTAATGTTTACTCATTTGTTTTATTGCATGCAAAATAAATGACACGAAATAGACAGAAGGAAACATGTATGGTAACAGTAATGTTTACCGTTTTGTTTTATTGCATGTAAAAATTTAAAAATGACATGAAATAGACAGAAGGAAACCTGTATAGGCGGATGGAAACATGTATGGTAACAGTAATGTTTACTGTTTTATTGCATGTAAAAATAAAAAAATGACATGAAATAGAAAGAAGGAAACGTGTATGGTAAGAGTAATATTAACTGTTTTGTTTTACTGCATGTAAAAAAAAATGACATGAAATGGAAAGAAGGAAACGTGTATAGACAGAAGAAAATGTGTAGGAGCCATACATTGTATATCGGTGATTGGCCACAAGGGGTCAGTGCAATATTATATAACTGTGGCTTCACTGCATGGAGAGGAAGAGCATTGTTGGGAAGCACACAGGCTGCATCCGAAACCGCATACTTCCATACTATACAGTACGCTAAAATCAGTATGCGAGTCGAGTAGTATGTCCGAATTCATAGAATTCGAAAATCAGTATGCGAGAAGTACCCGGACCATAACAATGTGGCGGATGTAGTATATCCGAATTCCATTCATACTTCTCACATTCATACTGTATAGAACGTACTTTTCTAACGGCCGAGTAGTGCGTTTAAATTCAAATGCAGTACCTACTGAGTAGTAGGCGGTTTCGGACGCAACCACAGTTTTTGACCGTAAAGTAACGTCACAAAACTTTAGGTAATAAGAGTAGTTTAATATAGATGGAGTTGTGTTGATTGGAAAATAAAAACATTTTTATTTGCATCTACTTTGCCTACGGACTACAAAATGTGTATGGTAACAATAATGTTTACTGTTTTGTTTATTGCATGTAAAATAAAAAAATACATTAAAAAATAAGAAGGAAACGTTTATGGTAACAGTAATGTTTACTGTTTTGTTTTACTGCATGTAAAAATTAAAAAATGACATGAAATAGACAGAAGGAAACATGTATAGGCGGATGGAAATATGTGTGGTAACAGTAATGTTTACTGTTTTATTGCATGGAAAAATAACAAAAGGACATGAAATAGAAAGAAGGAAACGTGTATGGTAACAGTAATGTTTACTGTTTTGTTTTATTGCATGTAAAAAAAAATGACATGAAATAGTAAGAAAGAAACGTGTATGGTAACAGTAATGTTTAGTGTATTATTGCATGTAATAAAAATGACATGAAATAGTAAGAAGGAAACATGTATAGACAGAAGGAAAAGTATGGTAACAGTAATGTTTACTGTTTTGTTTAATTGTATGTAAAAATAAAAACATGACATGATTTTTAAAGGACTGCAAATAATCAGAAAAAACATATGCTGTTTTCACAAGAAGTAATAATGCCAATGAGTAAAAGTACAGTCTTACCTTTCTGAAAAAAATCAGCTGTAAGATGTGTTGATCAGACTGGATGTGCTTAAACGGTGTCTGAGATAATGACCCAGCTGTTTCTCTCTCCCTGTCTATGTGTGTGTGTGTGTCTGTGTGTGTGACAGCAGCAAACATCTCACTGCACAACCTCACACGCTATTAACCCACACACAGGAAACAGAAATGCAGTGGCAGGAAGTTTGGCTTTAACGCATCAGCGTTTGTTTACAGTCACACGTTAACCATATACCATTACCAGAGATGAGTAACAGAATATATTCAAATAGCATCAGGAACTCAGTGTGTGCTCTGTGTGTGTGTGTGTGTGTGTGTGTGTGTGTGTGTGTGTGTGTGTGTTTGTGTGTGTGTGTGGACTATTTTTTACACACAATTCTAAATTTGCATCATGCTGAGGAAAATGTAGAACTAAATTAAACTATACATGTCAGAGTTGTTGACGTTTTAACTGGAGTTAGTTATTCTGTTTGGTGTGTGTTGTGGTGGTGAGGCCTGAGAGAGTTATTAGTATGCCTGTTTTTGTGTGGGTTTGTTTGTGTGTGGATTAGTGTCGATGAGATAAATCTAGTGTACTAGTGTAGTCTGCGTGTAGGTGTTATTAAAGTGAAACCCTGGAGGGCAAACTAACAGAAAAGAGGAAGAAACCATGAGCGCTTTGAGAGAAACACCAGAGACACGAGAATCAACGGTGTGTGTGTATGTGCGTGTGTGTGTGTGAACTATTAATATCACAAACAATACACTTTAACTGTTTAAAATAAACAATTTATCATATATATTTGAATATTCGGTTGAAAATGTTTCTAAAATCGAATGGAAATGTTTTCTTTTTAATAAATTTCTTTAATACATTTTTTTACTGACAGAGTCGAAAATAAATTATTAAATGTATCCTATATATTTTGGGATAATCAAATTACCGTATGGTGACATTCTACTATTAATGCTATTCCCAATATTTTTTAGTATTAAGCATGTTAATACATATATTAAATACTAATATTGGTGCCACTTAATAGTTTTACTATTACACAAATCAGTGCGTCATTTACTTGCTAAAGTTTACCCGAATCAGCTGTAAAATTAACAATTATTTGTATGCATCATGTTAATATTAACAATAATATCCATTCCCAATAATCTCACTAGTTTAACTAATCGGATGTAAACATAACTATTATTTCCGAAATTGTTATTTATATGGGCAAAAAACTGAATCCTTCGCATTTCATAAAACTTTTGAGTCAAATAATCTGCGAATCGTTTTTTTTTTCAGCTCAAAATATCAATATCACAATATTATATTCACATGTTTAGTATTAATCATGTTAATAATATAAATTAATAATCATAATAGTATATTATAGGCTATTATTATGAATATTCATCTCCCTTTAAAGTTTAACTTCTACACAAATATTAGTTCACCTTTTACGATATGTTCATTTAGTTAGCCTACAGGACATTAGGAGATATTAATGATGACCCAAACTTAAATATTACTGATAATTAAACATTGATTACCAGTAAAGTGACGTCTCAGCTTACAGCAGGTGTGAGGTGTTTACTTCAGTTTCGCGCGCAATCAAACAGTTCATACTGAGGAGCCTCGCGTTTGGTGAAGACGTTAAAAAAAATATGAAAATAGCATTAAAGGTGAGAAAAGACGACGAAAACGGCATACTATAAGCATTGTACATAGATAATACTCACTGAAACGGCAAACTGGATCGTTTTTTTATATCTAAAACGCTAAAACGCCGACTTCTGTTAAGAAATATCCACACGGCTGTGTTTAAAACAAAACGCAGTTGGTGTGAAGGGTTACAGAAAGGGATCTGAGAGAGTGGCGGTTTCATTTGGCGCCAGTGCAGATCTGATGACGAAGGAGAACTGAGAGCGCCAGAGAGACCGTCAGGTTGCACCGGCAGAGTAAGACCACACTTTATCACAACTTCTGTCTAAAATACTCTGTTTATTTCGCTTTATACGTGTGTGAGGGCGAACCCAGCATATGAGAAAATGTACATACATCACATGAGTGTGACATGAACAATTTATATACATTAACAACCAACAAAACAGGCTTAAAATGATAATACGCCATGATAATACATGTCTCGGATAAAAATATAAGGACTTTTTCTGTGATTAGTGACATTGTTGTATTACTATATGTATTTAGAATATATAATATTGTATTACGCTATTATTATAGTATATCTAAACATATGTTAGCGTAGCAAACTAGTAAAGCCAGTGTTAGTTTTATGATTTTGAAACATGAGGTTGTTCAGACAGGTTATTATTGATCTAAAATGAGATGACAATGGAAGCCTGCTGAACTATAATGTCTGTGAATACTCTGAGTGATAAATCATAATCTGTATCATTTCAAAAAACATGACACCAAGATTTCTTAGAAAACGACAAGAAGACAAATAAATAAACATTATTTCAGTGTGGGTGAAGCTTGTCCCTTCAAAAAAATAAGCTAAAACGGTTGCTTATTCTTGAGAGCATCTAATTGGACGAAAATCTGCACAGTGCAAGATGATGTCATCAAAAACTTTAATCTGTTTCCTAGGAAAAGAAAGTACATAAATGTGCATTTAAGTGTCTGCAAATAGTGAATTTTGTGAGGTTTTATAAGTTCATTAGTTAGTAATAGGTGAATTTAAATCAACTCTCCATCTGTTAATCTTAAAGTCAACTTTCTCTATGGTTCTTTCTTGCCATCTATCATTGTCATCCAACACAACTTACTGTACATTCTCTCTGACACTGCTTGATCATGATTTCTGTCAGCTCCATGTTCAGTCTACATCTTTTTTCCCATGCAGTGACACTTTCTAGTTGCCTTTGCCTATTTGTCTTACCGTTTCTGTCCTGTAATCACATTTTTGAGCTCTCTCTCAGTCTCCTTCCTCATTTTCTCAATATGGAAACTGCTGATTTGTTAGAAAATCTGAGGGAACTTGTGCATTACTAGCTGAAATATCAAAACGACTGGTTGTGAAAAACATTTCGGCAGTAAAATGTCAAAATAATCACATAAAATGATGCCCATTAAGAACAAATTTCCTGTATTTCTTAATAAAACACACATTTTCTCCCTTTTGTTTCTTAAAAGATGCCAAACTTCCCTTATTTCAGGAGGTTTTTAAAATCTGTATCTTTGGTCTATCTAGAAGTGAGTTGCCGAACATCTTTCAGAAGTTGCTGAATATCTGCTGTTTCTTGCTCCAGTCCATAGGGGGCGCTCTCTTGCTGGGTCGTTTGGCGCGGGCTTTCTGCTTGGCCTCGGCCGCAGTCAGACTCAGATGCAGACCGCTCTCCCAGAACGGATCTAGCGGACGCTCTGCAGACTTTCCATCAGGCTTGGGTTTACGAGCGTCATCGCTGGAGTGATGGTCAGAATCTGTAAGCTGCGAAACAGTCAACACATTATTTAATTTGCATACATTGTTGCATTAATTAAAATAGAGTGTACATATTACTAGCGTTTTTATTTGAAATAACATTACTCAGCATTATAACACATATTTTAATCCATGCATACGTTCAGCTATTAGTGATATTAATGTATATTGCATATTCTTTTAACATATAACGTATATTATGATGTATAAAGCATTCCAGGTAGAGATTGTTTTCATCTTTTTAGTTCCTTATAAATCAAACCTAGCATTTTAGGCGATATATGGTGCTGTTTGCATGACATGTAAGCACATAATAATAGTGATAAAAAATAATACTTTGTTTATTACTATGTATCTGTCGGTCTGTATTATCAGTTATTAAATTGTTATCAAAATAGTATTTTTGATTATTATATTAAAATGTACCACAATATTTATTATAACTATAACAACCCTAACTCCAACGACAGTTTTTATTACTAAATTAGTATTATATTAATAAGGTATTAAAATCATGTAAATTATTAGCATTTGCTATTAGATAAATCACTAATATATCAAATTTACAACTATACAATGTCATATTGATAAGATGTGATATTTATTGATAATAATAATAATAATAATAATGCATATTTTCATTATTTATTAAATAATTAATTTTCTTTTCGGCTTAGTCCCTTTATTAAACTGGGGTCAGCGGCCACAGCGGAATGAACCGGCAACTTATCCAGCATATGTTTTACGCAGCGGATGCCCTTCCAGCTGCAACCCATCTCTGGAAACCATCCATACACACTCATTCACACACATACACTGCGGACAATTTAGTGTATCCAATTCACCTTTACCACGTCTTTGGACTTGTGGGGGTAACCGGAGCACCCGGAGGAAACCCACAGTTACTATTAAATAAA
>CAIGQQ010031166.1:465455-477955 GCA_903798035.1 Danio albolineatus | reverse complement strand
AATGCACATTGCAGTATGATATTGGCACACTGAATATATATTTACTGACATGCATTAAACATATTATATTATAATTCAAATGCATTATAAAGTACACTACATAGTAAAGTACACAGTGCATATCATAAAGTATATCAGAACACTAAAATATATTTATTATACTTTTATGTTTATATATATATTAGGTCATTAAAATATATTATAATATTACCTATGCATATCTAGATAAAATAATATCACAAACACAACATGCACTCACTATTTTACCTGATTTGGTTTATTATTACATTATTGACTATATTTATCATTATGGATAAATATGTTTTATTTGTAGAATAAAGTAAAAGGAAATGTATTAACCTATCCGAATTACATTACATGCACTACATATATACTTTCCATATTACTCTATTAGTTATGGAAAATTATTTAATAATATTTAAATATATTTGTCAGTAGCTTGTATTATATAATCAATGTACATTAAATTTTTTTACATTAAAAATATAGATTTGTTTTATATTTAATACAATTAACTTGAATATTCATTATTACAATATTTATTTTACTACATGGAGCACTTATTTGTTGGTCAGCGTTTGTCCAGCAGGTGGAGTGTGAGTCCATGTTGCTTCCTCCTTTTTGTGAAACTTCCTCTTCCTCTTCCTGTCTTTGAAGAAGCTTTACACAACCCAGAAACTTTCATCTGCCATGTTTTCTGGGTTTCTCCTGCTGTCTCGGTCTGATAAAAGAGTTTGTGTGTTCCTGTGCCTCTTAGACTGATGTAATGCATGTGAAAGTCTATCGTTTTCATCCTGGAGGAAGGGCGTTTTTATGCCAAAATAATAAAAAGCACGTCAGTGGCTTTCTAAGAAAGCAGACAAACGTGCAGCACGTCACGACCAGGCCATTATTAAACTTCTGAGGAATCCCATTCACAGTCTACAAGCTAAAATACATATTTGTTTCTGTTTTTATTGACTTGAACATGTTTAAATGCCATTATTACATGGCTGTATGGAATACTTGTTTCTGATTGGTCAATCTTGACATTTCAAGCTATGTTATTCTCAAAGACTTTATTTTTTATGGGATTCTTAAGCACTTACGTCAAAACGTTTCCAGCATTTGCAAGTGTGGCACATGACATATTTATATATACATTCATCACATTATATCAGATGCTATTTGTTATAGTATTATATAATATAGTATTCTTGGGAAAATGTTTGATGGCGTGTTTGCCCCAATCCCAACATCAAATTACTGTAATTTACTCTCTTATATGTAATTTACTCACATCTTAAATAAGTTTTTTTATCTTCAATTTATTTTATTTTCATTTGAAAGGGTGCAGATAAAAAAGACTGCGCATGCTAGTCACATGTGCTTTTATGCAAAAAGATAAAAAGATTTATTTAATTTTTATCAATTTGGCACTAGTATCATTTTAAAAGTGTCGATTTGGCAGATTTTGCACCAGTATCATTTTAAAAGTGTCGATTTGGCAGATTTGGCAACAGTATTATTTTTAAAAATGTCAGTTTGGCAGATTTGGCACCAGCATCATTTTAAAAGTGTCGATTTGGCACCAGTATCATTTTAAAAGTGTCGATTTGGCAGCTTTGACTCCAGTATCTTTTATGAAAGTGTCGATTTGGCAGCTTTGGCACCAGTATCATTTGAAAAGTATCGATTTTGCACCATTATCACTTTAAAAGTGTCAATTTGGCCCCAGTATCTTTTTAAAAGTGTCGATTTGGCAGCTTTGCCACCAGTATCTTTTTAAAAGTATCGATTCGGCACCAGTATCATTTTAAAAGTATCGATTTTGCACCAGTATCTTTTTAAAAGTGTCGATTTGGCAGATTTGGCAGTGGTATCATTTTAAAAGTATCAAATTAGCAGATTTTGCACCAATATCATTTTAAAAGCATCGATTTGGCACCAGTATCATTTTTAAAAGTATTGATTTTTGGCAGCATTATCATTTTAAAACTATTCATTTGTCACCAGTATAATTTTTAAAGTACTGATTTGGCAGAATGGCGCCACGGTGGCGTAGTGAGTAGCACGTTCGCCTCACAGCAAAAAGGTCGCTGGTTCAAGCCCCGGCTGGGTCAGTTGGCATTTCTGTGTGGAGTTTACATGTTCTCCCCGTGGTCGCGTGGGTTTCCTCCGGGTGCTCCGGTTTCTCCCACAGTCCAGACATGTGGTACAGGTGAATTGGGTTGGCTAAATTGCCCGTAGTGTATGAGTGTGAATGTGTGTGTGGAGGTTTCCCAGAGATGGGTTGTGGCTGGAAGGGCATCCGCTGCGTAAAAAATATGCTGGATAAGTTGGCGGTTGATTCCGCTGTGGTGACCCCGGATTAATAAAGGGACTAAGCCGACAAAAAAATGAATGAATGAATGAAAGATTTGGCAGATTTGGCACCAGTATAATTTTAAAAGTATCGATTTGGCACCAGTATCTTTTTAAAAGTATAGCTTTTGCACCAGTATCTTTTTAAAAGTATAGCTTTTGCACCAGTATCTTTTTAAAAGTATCAATTTGTGAGATTTGGTACCAGTATCATTTTAAAAGTATCAATTTGGCACCAGTATCTTTTTAAAAGTATCAATTTTGCACAAAGTATCATTTGAAAAGTATCGATTTGGCAGTAGTATCATTTTAAAAGCATTGATTTGGTAGCTTTGACACCATTATCATTTTAAAAATATAGATTTTGCACCAGTATGATTTTAAAAGTATCGATTTGGCACCAGTATAGATTTTAAAGTAGTGATTTGGCTGATTTGGCACTAGCGTGTTTTAAAATTATCGATTCAGCATCAGTATCATTGGAAAGATATTGATTTGGTAACAGCATCATTTACAAAAAGTATTGGTTATCCATTAAAGTATCCATTAAAACCAATTACCAAAACCTTAAAAAAGTATTGGTAAAGGTAAATATAAAAACCAAATGATACCCAATCCTATTAGCTAATGATACTGATTTAGAGACAAACTGGATTACGCACTGCTCGTCAGTCATAATTACTGATCTGTCTGTGATAATTACAGAAAACGGATGCAAATTAAGCCCATTAAGACGGATTTGATGGGTCACACACGCACATACACACACTTAAACGAAAGCAAACTCACTGACTGCTCTAAAACAGGATCCTCCCTTCACAAAGAGGGCGACTTGACAGCAAACAAACGTTTCTGTAGAATTGCGTAATCGCTCTCTCTCTCAGAAGTGGAGTGTAATCTGCTAATCTGGGTTGATGGAGCTAATCTCACCTCGATGAGCCGGTCCCGGGGCCTCAGGCCTGCGTGCTCCGCTGGAGAGTCAGGGTCTACCGAGCGGATGAACTGACCCGCGCGGGACTTCTTACAGTGCAGGTTAAATCCGTAGCCCTGCTCGCTTAAGGTAATGTGACACAGTCGCGGACGCAGGTCCTTCGTCACCGCTTCTGAAGGCTCCTCCTGGAGACAGACAGAGCACAAGATTCATCTACAGATTTACAAGCAGGAAAAAATACGGTTATAGCTCTAAAATAAGAGCATGGAAAGAGCAGATTTGCTTATTAAAGAGGTAGTTCACCCCAAAAAATGTAAATTCTGTTATCATTTATTTACCCATGACTTGCTACAAACAAAAGGAGATATTCTGAAAAATGCTAGATATGTGTAACTATTTCATAGTAGGAAAAACACATTCTATGGAAGTCAGTGGTTAAAGGTTTCCAACATTCTTCAAAATATCTTCTTTTGTGCTCAACAGAAGAAAGAAACTCAGGTTTGGAACTAGTCTATGGTAAGTAAATACTTTTTGGGTGAACTTTCACTTTAAGCCAAAGACTAATTTTCTTAATTAAGCCAAAAGCATTTATATTTCATGTCTATGATCGTACTGGGTTATTATTTCACTACAGTAATATTAATAAGCTACATGTATTTCCTATATTAGGGTTAGAATGTGGGTTATGGTTTTTGCATGTAATTATGCACAGCAAATTTGCCAGTGTACATTTTACACCACAGTTGTCTAATTCAACACTTTTCTGGTGTCTATATGAGTCCCCCCAGTCAAGTGTCCAGGTTACACTTTCAAAAGTGTTGAATATATACACCTCTGCAGTGTAAAATATTATAGACTTAGAGTGTAAAAATGCACACTTCATTAAACATTTTAACACCTGCAGGGCAAATAGTCCAGTGTACATATAACTCCACATCTTCTTGTGTATATACGAGTCCCACCAGTTACACTTTTAAAATGGTTGAATATATACGCTTAAGCGGAGTATTTTATTTTATACTACGGTGTTGACCGTATTGACTATTGACTGATGAGGAGTATGGGAAGGCAACACCAGAAATGCACACTGTTAAAGGCACAATTTAACCCACATCAGTGTTAAAACAGTAAATGTACACTTAGATTGTAACACTATAACACTACAGGGGCTTACACCAGAAATTCAACACCTCACAGTTTGCTGTGTGCATAATTAATTGGTATTACTATGGTAAGCACATGGGCATTTATTAAATTATCTAATATTTTCCTTTTGGAAAAGGGGTGTTAGGGGATTAATGGACATTTCTGAAGAAGAAACATAAAAATAAATCGAAATACAAGGTACAAAATTCATAAATTTGTTGATTTATGAAATATGAAAGTTATAATTTTACAGTATTATTACAATGATTACAATATTTGTAAGCATAAACACCATGACTCAAACTAATACATATAAACTGGATTTAAATAATATGAAATAATACTAAAAATGATGAAATTTGATTCTAATAAACGATGCAAAAACTAGAATTAAATAATTTTTTTATCACTGGCCCATGAACATTTCCTGCTTGTTATCAAGCTATTTCATAACTGTAACAAGAGGCAATTCAATCACAATTTAATGTTGGAACAGCTATCATAACATTAATTATTAATATGTGTCTCTTTTTGGGTTCTCGGAAGCTATAGAAATAAAAAATGTAAAACAGGAAGTACGTTGGGACCATTGTTATTGTTTACATCCCTCAAAATGGTCTATAAATGTGTAAATAAATAAATGAAATAAGTAAGGAAATAAGTAAGGAGTAAGGAAAACAATGCATAGAAACAAACTATTTGCCAAATGTTTAATTCGGATCCATTTATAATATAAAATATCAATCTTATATGGGACTCTCTGTGTATTTGTAAGATATAATAGTTTTGTAATATCAAATAAACAAGCGTTTTATTTTTTAAATGTATTTTTTTGCCCAAGAAAATGCTGCAGAGCAAAGTTGGAGCGTTTGAGCTTCTAAGAGCAGCTCTGCAATCTCACATTCTTCAATTCATTCATTCATTCATTCATTCATTCGTTCGTTCCTTCCTTCCTTCCTTCCTTGCTTCCTTCCTTCCTTCATTCATTCATTCGTTCTTTTATTTATTTGTTCCTTCATTCCTTCATTCATTCATTCATTCATTTGTTCATTTATTCATTCGTTCCTTCATTCATTCATTCATTCATTTATTTATTTGTTTCTTCCTTCATTCATTCATTCATTCATTCATTTATTCATTCATTCGTTCATTCATTCCTTACTTCCTTCATTCATTCATTCGTTCATTTATTCATTCGTTCCTTCATTCATTCATTCATTCGTTCGTTCGTTCGTTCATTCATTCCTTCCTTCATTCATTAATTTGTTCATTTATTTGTTCGTTCGTTCGTTCCTTCCTTCCTTCATTCATTCGTTCCTTAATTCATTCGTTCGTTCTTTCGTTCCTTCATTCATTTATTTATTTATTCATTTTCCTTCAGCTTAGTTCCTTTATTCACCAGAGTTCACTACAGCAGGAATGAACCACCAGTTATTCAGGCATATGTTTTACGCAGCTGCTAATCCGGCAAATGTTTTATGCAGCACATGCTTTTCCAGCCGCAACCCAGTACTGGGAAACACCCATACACACTAATTCACACTCATACACTACGGCCAATTTAGTTTATTCAATTCCCCTTTAGCGCATGTGTTTGGATTGTGGGAAATGCCAACTGGCCCAGCTGGGACTTGAACCAGCGACCTTCTTATTGTGAGGTGACAGTGCTAACCACTGAGCTACTGCCTCAGTCAACATTATTACAGCAAAAGAAACCCCCAGTTTTAGTCAGTATTGTGCATTCTGCCAACAAGAACACACTGAGGTGAAGGCCAACAGAGAGGACAGGTCTGAGATGATGTGCTGTATGATGTGATTAATGGCTGACCCGCGGCCGAACACGAGGACGTGCGAGCGAGCGAGTGTTCGTGACCATAGGCTCATTTCCTTCAAGAAGCCAAAACACGCCCAGCAGGAATAAGGGACATTCTGTGAGACACCATGTCACTTCCTGTTTCAAGACAATGCAAGGGTGGTGTCTGTTTGTTTCCCATGGGATTGAGTGACTAGAGAACCTCGCCTTACACACACACACACACACACACATATTCATGCAGATTACACAAACACACACACACATGCATGTAGATTACACGAACACACACAGACACATGCATGCAGGTTGCACAAACATACACACACACACGCACAATTACACAAATACACGCATTCACTCACACACATACGCACATGCATATTAGACAAACACACACACACATTCATTCACAGACACACACACACACACATTTATTCACAGACACACACACACACATACACACACACTTAATCATTTTCACTCATACACACGCACATGCATATTAGACAAACACACACACACACACACACACACACATTCATTTACAGACACAGGCGCACATGCATATTAGACAAACACACACACACATTAATTCACAGACACACACTCACTCATTTTCTCACATGCACATGCATGCATCCAGATTACACAAACACACACACGCATGCAGATTACACAAACACACTCATTCACTCGCACACACACATATTAGACAAACACATACACACATTTATTCACAGACACACTCACTTACTCATTTTCTTACACATGCACATGCATGCATGCAGATTACACACACACACACATACACACACACACACACACACACACACACACACACAGACATTCATTCACAGAAACGCACACACACACACACACACACATTTTCTCTCACACACACACACAAGCATGCAGATTACACAAACACACACATACTGTACATACAAAATATACACACTAACACAAAAACACTCACTATCATTCACACACAAATTACACAAGCACATTCTCACAAGCACATACAGTCACTCTCTCGCTCAAACACCCACACATACACTCACAGAAATGATGCACACGTACACACATTCACACGTACACACACAATAACTCACACATTCACAGATGCGCCCATACTCTCACACACAAACTACACACACACAAACACACACACACGCAAATTACACAGATACAAAAACACATACACACAAAATATACACACATAAACGCTAACTCACACACACATTTTCTCTCTCTCTCTCACACACACACACACACACACACATACAAATTACACAAGCACATTCATACAAGCACACACAATCCCTCTCTCACTCACACACCCACACATACACTCACAGACATGATGCACATATACACACACATTCACACATACACAAACACACTCAATTTACAGATACACAAACACACACATGCACACACAGACACACAAATTACACATATATATACACACACACACTCGCTTATACTCTCTCACACACGCACTCACACACTCCACCTCCTGAGGCTGAGACGATGCTTAATTTAACCCTACACACACACACACACACAAAACAACACTCTCACTGAATTCTGGGAAAATACCCAGAAATCCGACACCCTGGACTCGAGTGTGAACAGAAAGCAGGTAAATGAGAATTAAGGTCAGAGAGAGAGAGAGAGAGAGAGAGAGAATGAGGACTGCGAATGAATGAAGATACACACACAGAGAGAGAGAGAGAGAGAGAGAGAGAGAGAAGTTGAACTGTAGCTTCATTTAAAGGGGTCACGTCTGCTTTTATGGCATGACTGCAGGTTCACACGCACTGCCAAAAAGAGACTGTGTGCTTTCTGCCTTAACGTCATGCTATAATGCACATATTGTATATAATGTACGTCAGGGCTTCATGCATGCATCATAAGCTTGATAGGCAGGTGGATTTTGCTACTGTACCTTTAAGGCTTCTATATATGAAGAGTTTGGTTGCAAAACACGATAAACGCCATTTTGTGACATTTGGATTTTATGATTGTAAATCACTGTTCAGATGTTCCTTATCTATGTGTGAATTGCTGTCATTAACAATTTAAGAATGAACATTTTAGGCCTACTACAAAATGTATTTTTTCACAAAACGCGATATCCGCCAGACCAGTTTCTTTGCAAAGTGCGATATAACAGATATAGAACTGTTATATATAGAACAGTATATGCACGAGCTCAGCATCACCTGCAGGAGAGTCACCGCCGGCGAAGTGCTCCGAGTTTGCTCATTGTTTTAACTATAATATCAAAACAAAAAAACATATGTTTTAAAAAGAGGATTCACTAGGCTAACTAAAAGCGTTTGCCATTTAATTGTTTATACTGTAGGCGAGCTGTCAGTCACAGGCTACGTCCGTCTGTCAGTCAGAGAATCAAAGCTTCAGAGTCGAGTTAACCTCATGGATTTTGATGACGGATTGGAGCCGGTCATTCCAGCTGCATAATAATAATAGTAATAATTATAATAATAACATTATTATTATTACAGTGAAATAAGTTATTAAATATGACGGGAAAAGGCGAGCTTGTGTCCGCAGACTCGGTGAAACAGAAACTGCGCCATCGCGGCTCCGCCTGCTCTGATCATACAGGTTTGGTTTTCAGCAGCGGTGTGAAGGAGCCTCCACTCTTTCTGTAACAAGCTACAAGTCGTTTATTTAACTAACTTAATCTTACTTATCTATATTATAACTAATCACAATTAGTCCGAAGCTGTTTAAGAATGGTTGAAACGATAAACATCCTGCAGTTAGTTTGCTCTGACAGCTCAGCCGGTATGTTGTTATCCGACCTTTTCATTCAGGGACTGCCCTGGATTACTGGCACACGCCACAGTCACATTATGTCTATTATGGCATTATGTTTTTGAATATTTAAGATCTATTGATAAATTATTGTTAATTTTCCCACTGATGATCCAAAAGTTTTCTTCAAAAGCCACAGTGAAGCCTGCTTAAAGCCATTGGTGCCCCAGCAAAAAAACAACAAAAAAAGTTATGTTATATTGTGTACGTTCAGGCCAAAACTAACTAACTCAGAATCTTATTATTAATAATTAATCTTTGTATATACTGTTCCATATAGTTTTTATTAATTTTAATCAATTTAGGATGTTTGACAATGTTAAGATTAATATGTTGCATTTTGGCATGCTTTTTGACTTATTTATGAACTATTTATGGACATAAAATTCAATAAAAATATCCTGGATTTGAAGAATATGTGTCCCTGGCCTTCACTGAGCTCCAGTAATAGTTTAACGTACAGAAATTGTGAATAAATTTGACTGTTGATGCCTTCAATAATAATGTCAAATAACCAACATTTCTCAAAATGGATATATCTCGTTTTGCAACGAAACTCTTCGTATGGTGTACAGTTTGGGATTGGTAAGATTTTAAAAGGATGCATTGAGCTGGTCAAAAGTGACCGCATTCATTCATTCATTTTTCTTTCGGCTTACTCCCTTATGGGACATTCTACCAGAAATGTACATTTTCACTTATAAAAACGTGACCAGGCCTGACCTTTAAGCTTGTTGTCCTCAAAAACAAGCATAAAATCATACAATGCGCTGATAGAACGCATCCTTGATCACCGTCAGCTTCTCCATCAAATGATGTCATTTCCGAGTCATAGCCTTAAGGGTGTATTACATGCATTTTAGGTTAAATTTAATGTAAATGTGACAGGACTGACTGGAACATAGGGACAATTGTATTATATATTTGTGGTATTTATTTGTAGAATTTATTCATAATTTCCTGTTTTTAATCAGTTGATGTAAGTGACAACTTAAACTTTACTATTTCTGAAGTGTTTCTTTCTAAATAACAGTTTTTAGCATTACAGAACTATTAAAGCTGTAGGTTCGATTGGGCTGAGGACAAGGTCAATGACAGGGTTTGTACATTTATAAAATGTTTTAAAGGGCACCTATGGTGAAGATCATCTTTTTAAAGTTGTTTTGACAGGACTGTGTGTAGGTATAGTGTTTCCACAGACATACTGGGGTGATATAAAGACAATAAGTCTCTTTTTAAACATTTCCTGATATTAAAATAGCATCCAAATAGGGAAATGAATGGAAAATTCGAGAAATGTACCCACAATCCTGGAACAAGTCATGAACCAACACTAATACAGAGTGCACTGAAAATGAATAGTTTAAAGAAAACTGATCCTGATAATGTAGTAACCACTGCTTACACACACACACACACACACATACTTGTACAGCTATCTTTACAGGGACTTCCCATAGACCTAATGAATGAATGATTTTGCGATTGGTAAAGAACATAGGTCTCAAACTCAATTCCTGGAGGGCCGCAGCTCTGCACAGTTTGCTCCATCCCTGATCATGACTCTTTTGAACCCCTCGATTATTTGGATGAGCTTGTTTGACAGAGTTGGAGCAAAACTGTGCAGAGCTGCGATCCTCCAGGAATCGAGTTTGAGACTTGTGGTTTAGAACATCCGATTGAGTTGCTTATGGGAGAAATGACTAGGAACAATAAACGGTCAAACTACTTGCTCTGCAAACAAGTGTGTTCATGACTGTACAGAAGAAGTAGAATAATATAATACACTGTAAAAAATCCAACTTACAAATTGTTCACTCGGTTTAAAATTGTAAGTTAGGTGCACATATTTTTGAGCTCAGAGTTGAATTTACTCATAAAAATGATTCAACCGCATGTTTGGAACTGTTTGTTCAATGAAAGTAAAAAAATCAGTTGAGGAGACTTTAAATATTGATTTCTCCATATCTTCAAAAAATAAAAAGTTGAGTTGACTTAAAATTTTAAAGCAACCGGCTGCAAAGAAATTTTGAGTTTATTAAGCTTCAGTGTATGAAGTTGTGCCAAATTAATCCGTAAAGTATAATTGACTTAAACCAGCCTTTTCGGTCAACTTAAAAAAATAATTTGGCACAACTTCAACCACTGAAGCTTAATAAACTCAAAATTTCTTTGCAGCCGGTTACTTTAAAATTTTAAGTCAATTCAACTTTTTTTTTACAGTGTTAGAGCTTTGTAAAGATAATATCACTGCTGCGGATCAGAGAAAGCAAATGATCTGGAAAAAAGTAATCTAAAGATTTAATAATTTAGAGCTTTGTGAAGATCAGTTCACTGCTGCGGTTCAGAGAAAGCAAATGTTCTGGAAATAAACCTTCCTCAAAAGATCTGACATGTTTATAATCTAGGGGTGTTCAAACTCGGTTCTGGAGGGCCGGTGTCCTAAATATCAGTTTGCATCATAACGAGCTGTTTTTGACGTCTGAATATCAACGGAAGTGAAAGAGACCTGAAGTCTGGAGCCAAAAAGATTCCAATGGCTGCACCCGCTCGTACTGTGTGTCAACAATAAGGTCAATACTGTAAAGCCTGTATATTCTATCCCCCTACTACTAAACCCAACCCTCACCAGAAACAATCTGCATTTTTACAATTCACAATACTCCATTCTGTGTGATTTATGAGCCGTTTTCCTTATGAGGACCAAAAAATGTCCCCACAAGGTCACAATATACTGTTATTGCTATACTTGTGGGGACATTTGCTCCAAACAACACAAGGGAAACACACATGCACACTTTACAGATGTGAGTGATGTACCTGTGTGCTGGTCTGTGATTCGCTGAGGTCGGCGCTGAGCTCACGGACACTTTCAGCCTTGGGTTTGGTATCGCTGCTTTCCATGTTGAGTTTGGTGAAGGGCTCACGGATAGCCTTGGTTTCTTCAGTGAGTTTAGTGAAGGACTCGGGCTTACGTATAACCCTGGTTTCTTCTCTGAGTTTGATGAAAGGCTCAGGCTCATGTATAACCATGGTTTCTTCTGTGATTTTGGTGAGGGACTCAGGCTCTCGTATAACCCTGGTTTCTTTTTTTAGATTGGTGATGCGCTCAGGCTCACATATGACCTTGGTTTCCTCTTTGAGTTTGGTGAAGGACTCAGGCTCATGTATAACCCTAGTTTCTTCTGTGAGTTTGGTGAAGGACTCAGGCTCATGTATAACCCTGGTTTCTTCTCTTAGTTTGGTGAAGGACTCAGGCTCATGTATAACCCTGATTTCTTCTGTGAATTTGGTGAAGGCCTTGGGCTCATGTATAACCCTAGTTTCTTCTGTGAGTTTGGTGAAGGGCTCGGGCTCATGTATAACCCTGGTTTCTTCTCTTAGTGTGGTGAAGGG
>CAIGQQ010031166.1:443577-465445 GCA_903798035.1 Danio albolineatus | reverse complement strand
TCGGGCTCATGTATAACCCTGGTTTCTTCTCTTAGTGTGGTGAAGGGTTCGGGCTCATGTATAACCCTGGTTTCTTCTGTGTGTTTGGTGAAGGGCTTGTGCTCAGACTCAGGAGTGATGCTGGATTCAGGGTTGTGCTCACTCGACTCGACCTCACACATAATGCTGGTTTTGTCGGTGAGTTTGGTGAAAGGCTCAGTCTCAGTCTCAGATGTGATGCTGGTTTTGTCGTTGAGTTTGGTGAAAGGCTCAGTCTCTGCTTCAGTCTTGGGTTCACGGGGTGACGATGGAGACAGAAGCACGGGTGATGTCAGCCTGGCATGAGCTCTGTAAAGCGGAGAGCCGTTCACTCCTCCAGTGCTGCTCGGACTCTATGAACAAATACAAACACACTGTATTAAAACAATCTGTAAATGGTAAAAAATCTGTTCAATTTAGCAGTTAAAATGGAGTAAAAACCATGAAACTAAATTTAAATTTTTACTGTAATCTGCTGTATTTCATTAACTTATATTGTTATACACCAATGTTTTGAAGTATTAGCATCTACACATTGTACCTTTTGCTACACATACATAAAAACGACCATAAGCATTTGCTGATGAGAAAGTCATATGATGAAAAACACTAAATATAAGGAGCTCAGTGTCATTCACACAACTGCTAAACACCATCTTGGCAACACAAATAAAATTAAAGTAACACAATAAACATTATTTGTCAACATTAGAGTCTAAAGTACATCACTAGCTATGTTTCCATTCAGCTATTTGTATTCACATTTTGGATCTGCGCATAAAAAACGGCTGATGGAAACGCTATGATGCGCATACATTTTGGAAATGCGCATAAAAAATGTAAGCGCATAACTGAGTAGGATAAACTTTTTATTCGATAAGAAAAGATGCACATAAACTACGATGGAAACACTTTTACCGCATAAATTCCAGTATGCGCATTAAATAAAGTTTATAATTTTGTTATAAGAGATCATGTGATGATAAAAATGTGTGTGAATGGACAAACCAGCAGGCTGAGCACATCGTAAAACATCTGAAATGTTGTTTTGATCGTTCTAAAATGCCTTACCGTTTCAGTAGTTGTGTTATTATATTATTAATGACCTCCAGAATCAAGAGCACCTGTGCTCCGCGTCTGACACCTTCAAACGCCACCGCGCGTTCACTGCGTGTCAGGATTGCCTTCTGAGGCACAAGTCATTTATTAAATGAAGAAAAGATCGACGCAGCTTCTCCTACTGCAGCAAATTATGCTTTTACTGTTGATATTTGGCGCCAGTTAATTAGGAAGTGACGATTTTGTCCGCTTTGACTCGTTGGATGGAAACGCTGCTTTATTCGCACGTCTTTAATGCGATAATCCAGCTTTGAGCATAAAGTTCATTCGCATTTTTGAATGGAAACATAGCTAGTGATGAGAAAAAATATATATTTACGCTACAAAATCAATCAGATTAAATGTATTGGCAACTACTTTTGGAAGTGGCGCAGTGGATAGCTTAATCGCCTCACAGCAACAAGGTCGCTGATTTGGGTGCTCCTGTTTCGCCCACAAGTCCTGTGACATGTGGTATAGGGGAATTGGTTAAGCTAAATTGTCTGTAGTGTATGAGTGTGAATGAGTTTGTACTGTATGTATGTTTCCCAGTAATGGGTTGCGGCTGGAAAGGCATCCTCTGTGGCGACCCCAGATTAATAAATAGACTAACCTGGAAAGAAAATTACTGAATGAATGTATAAAGCAGTAAATTAAGTACGACTTTTGGTGGAAACCGTGATACTCTGCCTTTTAAAAGCATGCCTAAGTTGGAAATGAATACTTTTATTCATTATTGAAGGGGTAGTTCACCCAAAAAGTTAAATTCTGTCATTAATTACTCATCCTCATGTCGTTTCAAATCCATGAAAAGTCAGCTTGAATACATTTGACCATATTTACGCTACAAAATGAATCCGATTAAATGCATTTTGGACTACAATTGGAAGTAGTCCAAAGTGGACAATTTTAGACCCTGTTTACACCTGTACTGTCATCCATTTTAATACCAGGTGTAAACAGAACTTAAAATGCTTGTTGCTTTGAACCACGCTGCAGTTAAAAATAAGCAATAGCAATCCTGAAGCTGGCGGGATTACGGGGCTTATAGGACTCTTGCTGTGAGCTGATCTTGAATCCGCCTGCTACCTGGACAGCTGTCAACACACCTCTGCTGACCTGGAGCTCTGTAAAGAGCTTATAAACAGCTCTAGAGGAAGACGGAGAAAGTCTTTTACTTGTGAAAATGTTTTCCTCTCTGATGTGATGATCTTAATGAGAGTGAAATGGCTTTTGGAAACAAGAACGAATGTATTTGGAACTTGAGTGGTTGTGGTTTGCTATTGGTTGATCTCATGTGCATGATCCCACCCATGTGCTAGTAAAAACCAATCGGAGAAGAGAGGATGTTGAAGGGGGAGGGGAACTTGTTTTGATTAAAGATTGCAACAGAACATTATAAATCATTCATATTACAGTGTTTCCTCTAGGATTTTTTCCGGCTGTGGCGGCAGACTCTGTTGTGCTTTTTACATAGATCTACCAACTACCTGTGGCGTTATTTCAATGACAAATGTCGTGAGCGCAGTATTACAAGCCGAGATCGCATTTATGTAATACGAGCATGCAAATCTCTTTGCTTGCGCGTCGGTTTCCTCTGTTCGTGCACAAAATTTCTTGCACGCCCTCAAATAAACGCTGCTGAAGTGCGACTTACTGCATTAATGTAACAAGTATGTCTCCAACATTTATTAGATTTGCTAGGAATACTTATGAATGTGTCCAATAGACCTATCGAGCGGCATTAATGCATCCTGGAGTAAGGTGAAAATTTTAAAGTAATACAGAGCATAATCTAATTATGGAAACTGTGTTCATCTTAACTGAAAGCTACGTCGTGTTTGCTGGCCTCCCGCATCACGCACCTGTCAGACAGCAATTCAGAATGTCACCTTAAAGGGTTAAACAAATGACGCCCCACACTACTACGATTGCAGAAAAGTTCTGGCTGTACCTTTTAATACATTTTGGTTTGGTTATAACCCGCTATTAAAAAAACAACGACTGAATGTTTTGAATGAGTAGTAATGTAGTGGTGAATTTTGGTGTGGCGCCCCGCCATGGAAGAATCAATGTCGTGGAAACCATGTAATATATATTGCAAGTGTCTAAAAGTAACCTTTGTTTTTTATAGCACACAATCCTTGCCAAGGTTGGTTTCACTGTGGCGCAAATCAAGGATCATTGCATAATCTGCTTAGACTTTAGCCTTTAAATGTACTCATCTAACTTTTAAATTAACATTGGTCATTTTTTGACCACTTTTAGAGTCTAGTTATATAGAAAGGCTGGATATATTGGTCAAATTAGACTTATTAGTTTTCACATATTTGTTTAATGCATGTTAATGAACGGACATGTAAAAGTGTAAGAAACTGGCTACTGATCGTTCTCAACATCAAATATTAATTGCATCACAGTAATCCTAATCTGCATATATCATAAAAATATGCATTAATGTTAACAATCAACTGACATCTGCATAGTTTTTACGCCTAGTAACAATTCACACATTACCCAGTGATGGGTTGCAGCTGGAAGGGCATCCGCAGCGTAAAACACATGCTGGATACGTTGGCGGTTCATTCCGCTGTGGCGACCCTGGATTAATAAAGGGACTAAGCCGACAGGAAAATGAATGAATGAATGAACAATTCACGCACTATGGTTGTTATTATTTAGTCTGGTTCTAATGTTCGCTTTATGTTGTGTTAGTGTTATCAAAGAATGAATGGTAAACTCATTCATTTTCTTTTTTCGGCTTAGTCCCTTTATTAATCTGGGATCGCCACAGCGGAATGAACCGCCAACTTATCCAGCATTCGTTTTACACATCGGATGCCCTTCCAGCCGCAACCCATCTCTGGGAAACATCCATACATTCTCATTCACACACATACACTACGGACAATTTAGCCTACCTTAAGCCTACCCAATTCACCTATAGCACATGTCTTTGGACTTGTGGGGGAAACTGGAGCACCCGGAGGAAACCCACGCAACCACGGAGAGAACATGCAAACTCCACACAGAAATGCCAACTGACCCAGCCGAGGCTCGAACCAGCGACCTTCTTGCTGTGAGGCGAACGTGCTACTCACTATGCCACCGTGGTACCTGAATGTTAAACTATTATATTTTAAAATTATTTTATATTTTTATTATTATTTCAGTCAAGGTAAACCATTAGTTTTACTAATGTCATTGTGTCTGTGTGTTTATTTTTCTAACTCAATCTCTTTAGGTTAAGTAACTCTTTTAAGTTAACAAATGTTGCCTCGGGAACTTGCTTAAAAGGTTGTATGTATAGATTTTACAAAAATATGTAGCAAAATTATGTCTTTACGGTTTTAGTTTTAGTTATTAATAACCCTGCTTTGCATAGTTTTGGTTTTCAAAGATGTCATGTTACATGTCCGTGTTCACACGCCTAATTTGACTAGCTTCTATCAAGGGACACACAGAGCACATTGCACAGAGAAGTCACGTGATGCAGACGTGTACACTCCAAAACAATGAAAACATTCACGATTAGTAAATATACGCATATAAAATGTACAGTCTTTCATTTCCTCCAAAATAAATCCAACTTCAACTTCTTGTCAGGTTATCCGTCCAATCAAGTGCTCTCTACAATCTAAAGTGCCCCGCCTCCACAACACTGGCATATATATATTTCAAAATTAATACATAAACTAATGGCACTATTATTTATTGTAGGCATGGGACGATAACCGTTTTCAAGGTATACCGCGGTATGGAATAGTCGAGGTATTCATACCGCCAAAATGTACTGCTATACCGTTCCTAATGTGTGTCTAAGATTTTTATTTACATTTTTTTGTTTGTTTTTAGGTGTAAATTGTAAAGAAATCTGTGTTTTTGACAGAAATGAAGACCGCAGAAGTTTATGATTCACTTGAATTATTTAGCCCGACATGTTTACTGCCCCAAAATACGTTAAATGTTTCTTAAAATAAAATATATTGTGTTTAAAGGGGAAAAGGGTTTTGTTTTTTAGCCAGACATTTATAAAGAATATATTTTAGAGCAGTAATCGCAATACCGTGAAACCGTGATATTTTTATCCAAATTTATCATACCGTCTGAATCGTACACTGGCCCATACCTAATTCATTGTATAACGCACTGTATGTTTATTAGTCGCAAACCGCAAAATGCACTAAAACAAGATGTGTAGCTTATGTATATATATTAGGGCTGTCAAAAAATTAACGCATTTAACGCAGTGGCAGTTTTTTTTATTTCCTGTTGTGGCCGACGTGTGTTCAGGGCCGGTGCGTCCATAGAGGCGACCTAGGCGGCCGTCAAGGGCGGCAGAATAGTGAGCGAACCCCCGGTCCTCACTTTAATCCGCAACACCTACCCCAGATGATAAGTGCCAGATGATGTCGCAAGCTGTCAAAGACAGCCCTTTCTTCCAAAAGTTGATTCCATGCGCCCTCAAATGTTCCATTAAGTTTGACGTGTTTCCCCCCTTACACGCAACTTCTATAAAGCGACTGCTTCCCTTTATTGTGTCAGAATCCTTGTTTGTAAAATATAACTATACTTTAGAACGCTAGTTTAAGCAAATTTGATGAACGCGACCGTGCGCGTTGATGACTCTGAAGGGAGTCGCTTATACTGGGTGAGCTCGCTGTACTGCCCGCGTTGTCTGTGTGTGTGTGTGTGTGTGTGTAAGAGAGAGTGTTTGTGTATGTGTGGATATCCTAACAACAAGATGAAACGCCTAACATCGCAGACAGTCGCTCAAAGCAGTTTAGAATTTAATGTTTAGAGATGGTGCTTCTTGCGTCTTTGTCACAGCACCAGTGGCACAGAAATTAAGCACCGAAATTCACATGCTGCCAACTACCAAAATGCTAAGGAGGACTAAGCAAAATTGTTTCTACTTTATAATTAATGTTCTCAACTCGCAAAACAACTTTACAATGAATACAATTGCTTGTATTCAATACTTTATTATTATAATTTTCCAATTTCCATATTTGCAATGCCTGTATTTTGGATTTTTTTGTAGTTCACTTAGAATCCAACATGGAAATAATTTTTGTTTGTTATTGGCATTGATTGTTTTAAACTTCAAATGGCACTTACATGCCTGTGTTATTTCTGTAATAAATACGTTTTTTCGTGATTAATCATGATTAATCACAAACAAAAGTGTGATTAATTAGTTAATTTTTTTAATCAATTGACAGCCCTAATATATTTCAAAATTAATACATAAACTAATGGCACTATTATTCATTGTAGGCATGGGACGATAACCGTTTTCAAGGTATACCGCGGTATGGAATAGTCGAGGTTTTCATACCGCCAAAATTTACTGCTATACCGTTCCTAATGTGTGTGTAAGATTTTTATTTACATTTTTTTGTTTGTTTTTAGGTGTAAATTGTAAAGAAATCTGTGTTTTTGACAGAAATTAAGACCACAGAAGTCAATGATTCACTTGAATTATTTAGCCCGACATGTTTACTGCCCCAAAATACTTTAAATGTTTCTCAAAATAAAATATATTGTGTTTAAAGGGGAAAAAGGTTTTGTTTTTTAGCCAGACATTTATAAAGAATATATTTCAGAGCAGTAATCACAATACCGTCATACCGTGAAACCGTGATATTTTTAACCAAGATTATCACACCGTCAGAATCTTATACCGGCCCATGCCTAATTCATTGTATAATGCACTGTATGTTTATTAGTCGCAAACCGCAAAATGCACTAAAACAAGATGTGTAGCATATGTATATATATATATATTATGAATTATTGAATTATATGACAAGAATGCAGTGATTAGAGAAGCATTCTGGATTCTCAACACTATTCTTCATCCAGTATGATCTAAATAAAGCACAGAGCTCCTCCTTTCTGGACTGGATTTCCTCCTAGACTTCCTCTCATAGAGAAAGAAGAACATAAACAGAGAAAGAGACGCTATTGTCCACAAAGTAAATAAGTCCACAAATGCTAAAACCAGCGAGCATCTGATGGATCCGCTCCACATCTGGCTGTATGAGATTTTCTAAATGAGATGTTTGTCATATCGTCGTATAGCCGGCCTCACCTTATTGATGAAGATGGCCTCTGAGCTCTGTCTGCTGTACGGAGGAGGTGTTGCAGGACCTCGAGGAGAAGACGCCGCAGAGGAGCGAGCCGACAAAGAGCCCATCTCTATCGCCCTCTCCTCTGTACACGGCAGACCGTGAAACTTCAGGAACTCATCGGTGACCCGGTCTACCACCAGCAGCCGGGTGCGGTGCTCCACCTCCAGGACTCTCTGAACAACCTGACACACACATACACACACACACACACACAGAGAAATGCTTACTAAAACTGACCACACACTGCTCAGCTTTCTGGATATGCTACTGTGAGTGTATAAATGCAGTGTGGTGGTGTACTTCCAGTATTGTGTCACAGAGCTCCGCATGGGAGGAATAATTATGCAAAATATACAAAGTATATTAGGAGAGTGTGATAGTTTCGCAGATGAAAGTACAGGTTTCTCTTAATCTCATCATTCCTCCATTCATTTTCCTTCGGCTCAGTCCCTTATTCATAAGAGGTTGCCACAGTGGAATGAATCGCCAACTATTTCAGCATATGTTTTATGCAGTGTACACTTCCAGTCACAACCCAGTACTGGGAAACACTCATACACTCTCACATTCACACACGCACTCATACACTACAGCCAGTTTTATTCATTCATTCATTTTCTTTTCGATTTGGTCCCTTTATTAATCTGGTGTCGCCACAGCGGAATGAACCGCCAACTTATCCAGCATATGTTTTACACAGCGGATGCCCTTCCAGCTGCAACCCATCACTGGGAAACATCCATACACACTCATACACTACGAACAATTTAGCCTACCCAATTCACCTGTACTACATGTCTTTGGACTGTGGGGGAAACCGGAGCACCCGGAGGAAACCCACGCCAACACAGGGAGACCATGCAAACTCCACACAGAAATGCAAACCGACCCAGCTGAAGCTCCAACCAGCGACCTTCTTTCTGCGAGGCGACAGTGCTGCCCACCGCACTACCGCGTCACCCTCATTTTAAAGTGTACAAACAAAAATGTTCTTATTCATACGTGATCATATTTCTCACTTTATTTATATCTTCAGGGCAAATGTTTGATTAAAAATGTGGAAATATAAAAAAAGAGTAATGAAATACTTTAGAAAATATATAAGAAAAAGACTTTTTTAGAAATGAATGATTACAGGTCCAACATGAAATATTAGTCCATGAATGTAAACATTGTAGTTTCATGATCGCAACATTCTCTCGATGCTGTTATTTGTGTGTCTGCATCCATGTAATGGTGTGTAATATTGCACGCATATAAATTATGAAAAATATGAATGTACACTGTGTATTTTGTGACATCACAATATAAACGACAGAGCATAATGTGAAACGATACGTTTTATTTGGTATATATACACTTGAGGTCAGAATTATTAGCCCCTCTGATTTATTTTTTTCCCCAATTTCTGTTTAACGGATAGCAGATTTGTTCAACAACATAATAGTTTTAATAACTCATCTCTAATCACTGATTTATTTTATCTTTGCCATGATGACAGTAAATAATATTTGACTAGATATTCTTCAAGACACTTCTATACAGCTTAAAATGACATTTAAAGGCTTAACTAGGTTAATTAGGTTAACTAGGCAGGTTAGGGTAAATAGGAATGTAATTGTATAACAGTGGTTTGTTCTGTAGACAATCGGGAAAAATATATAACTTAAAGGGGCTAATGATATTGAAATAAAATGGTCTTTAAAAAAATTTAAAACTGCTTTTATTCAGGCCGAAATAAAACAAATAAGACTTTCTCCAGAAGAAAAAATATTATCAGACATACTGTGAAAATTTCCTTGCTCATTTGGGAAATATTTAACAAAAGAAAAGAAAATTAAAGTAGGGGGGGGGCTAATAATTCTGACTGCAACTGTATGTTGTGTTTAAAAATGCTAAAATTAATTTTTCACTACATTTGTAGGATTTCAATCACTCATCTAAATCAGGGAGATGCAATAATAATATGATAATATATTTAATCAAATTAAATAATGGAAAATATTTATAATACTGACAAATAACGAATAATAAAAATATATACTTTTAATAAAATTTTGTCAGAAGAAAAGAAATGTTGCAAGAAATCTCAAAACTTTTACAAAGTCTCTAAGGGACTTGCAAACATTGTTCAAGCGAATGCAATAGTTTTGCAAGAAACTTCAAAAGGTTTGTGACAGAACTCTCTGTGGCATACAAACATTTTTACAGGAATGCATTTTTTGCAAAATTTTCAGGAAAGTACAAATATTTTGAAAGCTGAAAAGCTGAAGTTTGACCTGAAATCTTCAAATTATAGCGAGTAATAGTTTCTCTGACAAATGCATCAGTTTTGCAGGAATTCTCGAGAGTTTTCTGTGGGAATGTAAGACTTCTTGTGGTAACTCAGTATGTAATGTGAGAACATCTGAGGTTTCTCCAATGAATGCTACGTTTTCCAGTAGTATCTGGATGCAGCCTTTATTATGCAAGCTGAGACTGCATCTCTCACGATGCAATGTCAGACAGTGACATCACTGTGAGGGATAGGTGAGCCCATTAAAAAGCATTGGATGCAGCTCAGATTGCACTGCAGACAGACTCCTACTTTTTCTGTGAGCAACCAAAAAGTGTCTTGAGGAAAAAACTTTGTGAAGTTTGAACACAAAAGTTTGGCAAGAAAATGCAGAGTTGGATTGTAAATATTCTGCAGTGCAGCCAAACTTGGGGCACACCAACAAAGACTAGATATCCTTAAAAGAGACTTTGACACTAAAGCACTAAGTATCATTTTCCCCTCCTTTTCTAAACAAGATGTCCCTTTAAGGAGTTTCATCATATAATGCCATGGGTCATGTCATTCAATACTGTCCTTTTAGACTATACATGTAGCTACTATACCATGACGGTGTCACCACTTTTACTTAGAGATTAAATAAATAGATATTACATAAAAACAATATGTAAATTATATTTCTCTGTTTTAGGTGGGTTCCAAATGATTTGAACTGGTTTAACAGTAACTATAGTTACCATGGTAAATGTTTGTAAGGGTGGAGGGGAAGTTTCGTTGAGTCGAGACTGCAGTGTTTTCTTAACATCAGCACACAAGGATACAATCTTGAACAAATATACATTAACATTGTCACCTCTGTGGAATACAGCACACTTGCTGACTCTAAACCGAGGCCGTGTCTCAAAACATAGTCAGATCCCTATCTATACAGCATAGTGGGAGTCATGCCTGCGTGTGAAGCATACATTTAAAGGGATAGTTCGCTGTTAAAATTAAAATTCAGTCATAATGTACTCACACTTCACTTGTGCCAAGGGTGTTTATTCTGTTGATCACAAAAGGAGATATTTTGAAATATGATGGAGACCTGTAACCATGGTTACAATGGCTACAAGTTTTCAATAGAAACTCATAAACGTGTGGATTAACTGGAGGGTGAGTACATTTTCATTTTTAGGTGAACTATCCCGATCAGAAGACGATTTTAGAAAGTTCAAATGAATCATATAGTATGATGGCCAAAATGTTGTCTTGTTAGGCAGCTTGTTAGGATTTGTGACACCTCCCTGCAGCAGGTGAAGTGGTCCAACAGGTTCTCCTCTTACCTGGTGATGGGTCTCTCCCTCCACGTTTTCTCCGTTCACCTCCACCACCCGGTCGCCGGACCTGAGGCCGGACAGGTCGGCGGGGGAGCCCGGCTCGATCTTGCGGATGTACTGCGCTCCTCGGTTCCGTTCACCGTGCAGATGAAATCCGTAACCGCGATCTCCTTTCGTTAAATAACACAGCCGCGGACGCAGCTCCCGCTCCAGAATCTCTCTCTCCAGTGTGTTCGCCATGTTCAACAACAACTCAAATATAGTCTATAATAGTTTTGTTCACGTTTTAAAGAACGATTTATTCCACATGCTGAGTCTGCAGTCGTTTAATATTAAGATAATTACTAAAAAATGGGAAATGTTACGTCCAAACGGTCGTTTATCTGAACAACAAAAGCTGATTTTTTTTACTCCAAACAAAACAACAGCATTAATTCAGCCGTAATAAACGCGTTCAGATAACCCTGCTTCTTAAAAAAAAGATTTGCTTCAATTTGTGGTGAAAAAACTGATGTTTACTCGAGTGTGTCGTCCACAAAATGACTCTCTTCATCCCATTAACAGTCCAATAAGTTTATCAGTTGACGTTCCTCCAGAAGGGTTTCCGTCACGCATCCCTCAAGCGCTCACATTGATGAAATCTTCATCTGAAGTAATGTGTTCAATTAATAATCGTCAAAAATGTGTTTCTGAGTAAATGTCTGAGCCTGGAACTCATCAGTTTGCGAGTTTGAGTGCGAAACAGGTGGAGGAGGATGAGAGCGACAGAAAAGTGTGTGTGTGTGTGTGTGTGTGTGTGAGAGAGAGGATTGGAGAGATCAGATGTTGGATAAGTCAGAGGCACAGATATCCATGCGGAACTCTTCCTCTTTGCGTGCTTCATGGACAGATCTGGGATCAGCTCATGTTGCCCACACTGAGTGAATAACAGACTCATAACTGACCTGGAGTGACCATCAGCTGCTGTTTAAGGCTTGTTCGCCCACTGCGTGTAAAACTCGCCCACACACTCACTTGCAGATCTGCAACACTACCATAAATCATTCAGCTAGAAATTATATCTTTTGCTTTTCTCATGTTTACTTCTGTAAACGTGTTTTGAGTGTAGGTGTAGACAGATTTGATGTGTGAAGTAATTACTCTTTTTTTTTTTTGGCCGTCCTGCCATCTAGTGTTGATGAAACAGAACTAAATCTTGACTTTCAAAGGATCAAGTAGAGATTCATTTATAACGCCACAGTGTGTGAATTATATATTTATGATATAAGTATTTCAAATACGTATTATAAATACAAAATAGTTTTTTTGTAATTTGTATTTGATAGGGCTGATGAAAATGGGTTAATAATTTGTATCAAAACACTTCAGTGGCATTTTCTTTCGGTAGTAGTTTGGTATTACATGCTTCAATTAATCAAATCAATCAATGTATTTAAAATACCTCCAATTTATTAATAAAATATACGTATTCAGTGTTTTGGAGGATATTTAGTGTGTCACGATCACCAGAGATCCACATCTGACAGATCGCTGGTGAAATACAGTATGTCTTGTTTAGGAACTACAAATCCCATCAGGCATTGTCACACACACCAGTTGCTGATCACGCTGATGAGACTTGTGATCATTTAGACCAGTGGTTCTCAAACTTTTTTCACCAAGTACCACCTCAGAAAAAATTGTCCCTTCAAGTACCACCATAATAACCAGTATTGAAATACAGTAGCGTAGTAGGCCTAATTAAGCAGCTACAGCACTGCACAGGTCAAAAAGCGTAGTTTTAAGTATTATTATAAGTATTAATGTCAGCCACTTAAAACATTCTAAATAGTTTGAACATTCACAGTGCTCTGTGCTTACCGATAAGAAAGTAACTAAATAAACGTCAAGATTTAAATTAAAATGTGCTTTTAAAGTTAATCAAACAGGGCACTGTACTTAAAAAGTAAATAGAAAACTAAAAAGTATGATCATAGTCTATTCAAGTTCCTTGGACATATTCAACATATTCATATATATTCATATTCATATATAAACTCTTTTTGAACTATATGTTGCATGTATATATGACTTATTTGTATGTCTAAACATTAACTTGTATTTTAAATATATGAATTGGATTTACTTATTTAAATTAGAAATTAGATTTCTACATTGCTTCAAATGATAGAATACATAACAAACATTAGAAAATTACAAAAAAAATAAAAGGTGTAGCCTATTAAAGTTTATTTACTGATCATGTCAGTGTTCTCGTACATGCCAAAGGGTTAAAAGTGTGTTCATTTTTTTACTTTAATTACTCAGCGATTCCCCCGAGTACCACTAAAAGGAAGCCCGCGTACCACTAGTGGTACACGTACCACAGTTTGAGAACCACTGATTTAGACTATTTATACAGCACACCAGGTTAGCATGGAGTCTTTTAATGTACGTTTGCATTCCCTTGTTTTGCCTGTTCCGTTTTGACCTTATCCTTTTATATGGTTTGATCCTGTTTGCCACGTATTTTGACCTTATGATGGTACATAATATTGTACTAGCTATTTTGCAACTAGTAACCAAGTGCAATTTGAAGGCTTAACTAGGTTAATTAGATCAACTTATTAAGTCAATAACAGTGGTTTATCAAATTATAATAATTTCTTAACAAGGCTCAGTGGTTAGCACTGTTGCCTTACAGCAAGAAGGTTGCTGGTTCGAGTCTCGTTCGGGTCAGTTGGCATTTCTGTGTGGGGTTTGCATGTTCTCCCTGTGTTGGTGTGGGTTTCCTCTAGCCAAGGACAAGAAAGATCTTTCTCCAGATGAAAAATATAATAGGAAATACTGTGAAAAATGTCCATGCTCTGTTAAACATTCATTCATTCATTTTCTTTTCAGCTTAGTCCCTTTATTAATTTGGGCTCGCCACACAGCAAAAGGAGGAAACCCACGTGACCATAGGGAGAACATGCAAACTCCACACAGATATGCCCACTGACCCGGCCGAGACTCGAACCAGCAACCTTCTTGCTGTGAGGCGATCGGTTTACCCACTACACCACCATGGCCTCTTCTGTTAAACACCATTTGGGAAATATTTAATGGGTTTCAATAACACGTCGTGTGCAGTGCATTGTGGGATGTGCTGTCTGCATTACTCTTCACCTGTAGGAAACGTGATAAAATATGAATAAAAATAATAACTGATATAATGAGAGGTTTTTGATCGTATGCTGTTCTCAACCTTTAAAACGAATATAAAACACTTTAGAGTTTCCATTTAGTTACAGTTTATTAATAAGCAAATCTACAAAGCTAATCCACTAATCCTCTGCTGCTGTTTGTGTCTGGTGTAAAGGTGCAGGTCTGTGCGGTTGAGTCTGTCCTGATGGTGGCGCTCCTGCTCTCCCCTTCCTCCTGTTTCTGGAAATAGATGGAGTTTCTTTTCTTGAAGTCGACATATCCTGCTGTTTGAGCTAGGTGATATGAAAACAAAAATCATATATCACGATATAAGTCATCTCACATTTTAATAACGAGAGACAGTAGTCAACATTTGAAGTGAATCAATGAAAGTTCAGACAAGAGCGTGTGTTGTACAATAGTTTTAGGACAACTCTGATGAAAGGTGATAAAGTAGCTTTCTCTATATTCTGTTAATTAATAGTTGAAAAATTAATAAATATACACAAACATGCAGTTGAAGTCACAATTATTAGCCTTCCTGTTCATTTTGGCTTCTTTTTCAAATATTTTCCTAACAATGTTTAACAGGGGGAGGAATTTTACACAGTATTTCCTATAATATTTTTTCTTCCGGAGAAAGTCTTATTTCTTTTATTTCGGCTAGAATAAAAGCAGTTTTCAATTTTTAAAAGTAATTTTTTTGTTCAGATCTTTTTATTAACACTTTGGTCAATACAACATCAATTTCAAAAATATTTGAAAAACAGAAACAAATTATCTTTGCTCCAACAGAGCCCCCCGCCCCACTGCACCATTTCTACACAATATATTATGAACATTTTAAATTTGTTTTTCATTATGTCATGGTATATACATACATACAATACAAGTAGATAAAAGTTTCCTTATATGTTCACCCACCTATTGTACAGATATACGCACACAATAATTCACAGTAGACTTAGCAAATGTAAAAAAAAGAAATAAAATAATTTAGACAGAAATTAAAATGAAATAAAATGGAGGGAAGGAAAAAAAATGTGAGAAACAAATAAAAACTTTAGATTAAACTGCAAATATTTTTTAAAAGTAATTTTAAGGTCAATATTATTATTACTAATATTATTATTAGTATAAGCTGAATACTAGTGTCTTGAAGAATATCTAGTCAAATATTATTTACTGTCATCATGGCAAAGATGAAATAAATCAGTTATTAGAAACAAGCTATTATTAAAACTTTTATGTTTAGAAATGTGTTAAAAGACATCTTCTTTCCGTTAAACAGAAATTGGGGAACAAATATACAGGAGGGTTACTAAGTCTGACTTCAACCGTACAGTTTAGACCTTTTTCTTGCTGGTAGAATATTGTCTAGAACTTCCGTTTACAATGTTCACAACAGGTAGTTTGCCATCCGAAAATGGGTTTCAATGTCGTTTTGAGTGGATTACGGAGTGTTTTTGTGACACACAACTTTGAAAAGTGTGTGTTAAAGCCGTTATAATCTGTCAGATGTGACGTTTTTCTAGTTCACGTGTCTGCCGTCAGAAATATAGTGTGTGTTAGCTCAGCGGCTCTTCAATGCACACACACAAACACACACTCCTTCACTGCATTATAGAGCAAACCAGATTACTGGCTTGAAGCTTAGCAGGTATGCAAGTCGTGCAATTTACAAAAATGACCAATAAAAGTCCGTTACCGATCCTCTGCTGGCTGATCTGCATGTTGATTCTAATCGGAAGCCGTTTATGTTTCATTTAGTTAGTGTGTGTTGTGTAGTATTTACCACGGTATGTGATACCAATTCAATCAGTGTGTTAGTGGGACAGTACAGTGGGCTATGTGTGTGTGTCAAACATTTTGGTGAATTACATTTGTTTGTGTTGGTTATATATTTGAAAATGCCTCACAGCAGTTGTTTTCCAGCCCGTTCGATCGCATTTTTTACATGCTCCGTCCAGGAGGTGGCGCTGATCGACAGCAGTATTAGTTTATTCATTCATTTTCTTGTTGGCTTAGTCCCTTTATTAATCTGGGGTTGCCACAGCAGAATGAACCGCCAACTAATCAAGCATATGTTTTACGCAACGGATGTCCTTCCAGCTGCAAAGCATTAGTTCAAAGACGTTAAAAACAAATAAAAGAGATTAAAACTATCGTTTCAAAGCTGTCGAAATGTGACTGTTTACACGCATCAGCTGCCGACCGCAAGTTCTAAGCATTCTCCTAGCGCATATACGCAAAGCATAATAGGTAATTTAGTGTTCTAAGAAAAATGTCTATATTGTCATGTAGCACAGCTCCACCTGTTGGCCGGTGTTTTTCCTCCTCTGAGATGAGACTCTGTGTGGAGATGTGTCCTCTGGCTCCTCTTTAGCCACAGATGCTAGCTTGTTGTTGGGTTTTGCAGGGCTGGACTTGATCATCTTCCTGGGAGACGAGTGTGCGGAGGGACAGGTGTGCTGGTTTAAACACACGGAGCACAGCGGCCCAACAGGTAAACACACCTGCTGCCCGAAGCCCACCAGCAGCCAGTTGATCTCGCTCCACAGATCTCTGCAAGAGAAGTCACGATGCTCAACTGAAATAGTTTCAATGTTGTCTTGTAGAGATGAACGTTAGCAACAACAGGAGCGAAAATAGAGGTTACCGTGGCAACCACTCCTCGAGAGCTCGCCGTGTCTCCTCTGGTGTCTTGGTCTCCTTCTTGGTCCATCCGAGCCTGTTTGAAATTCGGTGCACGTGGGTGTCAACACCTACACACACACACACACACACACTTAAATAACATCCAACTTAAAGATCCCATGAAGTGCTCTGAAATGTGCACTTTTTATTCAATGTTTAAAGTAATCTCAACTAAAAAAAATTAAAAGTGGGCAGGAGTCAGGACATACTGTAGATTAGCTTTAAAAAACAGCCAATAGCGTTTTGTTTTTATCACAGCTCGGCCAGTGAGAATGGTTGAGCTCAAGCGCATCAGATGAAAAGCAAATGAGAAGCGTCTTGAAAGGGGGCGGGGCATGTCTGACACTAGAGAGGATTTGATTGGTCAGAGAATTGATGAGAAACTGAAGTATGAGGTGATGTCAGATTGATGATCCATTTAGGCGGAAGTGACAAACTGCAGGCCTTGGATGTTTATATCAGGTTTATATTTTCTAGACAAGAATGTTGTAACTGTTTTGGAGCACACTAGCTTATAGATATCCTAACAGACTGATTTTAACATCTAAAAAACTCTATATTAATTTCACAGGACCTTTAAGTTTCTCTTGTTTCACTTCCACGGCTTTCAGCCTTACTCTGCTTCATACTACCATGATAAAAAGTCCTGCATACTACAATACTCATCCATAAACATGATTTCAGGAGGAGTCCTGTAGGATGATAAAGACTAGACTACAAAACTAGACTACAAAACTCCCAGGATTCCACACTTAGGCCCAATCTCAATTCTACCCCTTAGCCCTTCCCCTTACCCCTACCCCTCGTTTTGCGCATTCACGTCAAGGGGTTGGGGTGTCCCAATTCTCTTTAGCTTGAAGGCGTAGGGCTAAGGACAAGGGGTATACACCCCTTCGAATGAAGATTTTTCAGAACCACACTTCAAACGGAGGGGTAAGAAAATTTCCCAGAATGCACCTGCCACAAAGACAGGATAGCTGAACCCGGAAGTAAGGAGATACACAAATTGGTGTTTTTTGTCATTATTACGAATTTTTACGACAAACAAACACGTTTTAATATATTCATAACCGCGTTCGTGTTTTACCGTCATGCTTTTTAAAAACAACGCAAAACAAAAACGCTCAATTTGGCGATCTATAATACAAAATCAGTACTCATGTACAGCCATCACAGAACATTCTGACACACGATGACACTGGAATACCCTGTCAGTAATGTCTAGTGACTGGGAATGAGCTTTTACAGTGTCTGCTGTAATGTTAATGTTGTTTTCGTGTGTTTACATAGATAAATATTGCTGCTGTGTAAATACACAGTACAGTTATGATCTTATTGCCACATTAGATCGTTATGATAACATAATATACGCCTTCAGTGATTTCCTGAAGATAAAACACCAAAAAATAACACAACTGGAATAACTCCAGCAGTCGTGATCGTCTGATCTCATATGAAGCAAGAGATCGCGATGACATATGATGACGTGTGCAGGTGTTGAAGTGCTGGCCCAATTCTTAAGGGTAAGTTTTGAAGCCCTTTCCCTTGGTTGTAAGGGCCAAGGGGAAGGGGAAGGGGTACAAAAACTTAATTGGGATTGGGCCTAAGTCATGCCATCATCAAACTACACCATGTTTGTTGTTAGTACACGCCCTCTAGTGGTGAAATAAGTCATCAGTTTACTGTAAGGCATTGGTCGCTCACTTCTATGTAGACGCAACTCACATTAGATGCATTCATATCATCTTAAAGTCCGCATGAAACTGAAGCTGCAGCCATTTATTTTTTCCTATTGTGACGCGGTCTCTGGAAAAATGGAATATTAAATGAGAAAACAGTGGGCGTGGCTTGTTTTTTCTACTGCAAGCTGATTGGATGTAGTAGACATTTCATTCAGAAAGGAAAAGGATTTTGGAAGAGTTATTACAACCTAACAGACTCCTGCTCACCATTTCTGTTTGTTGTTAAAACTGAAAATTGAAGGGGCGTGGCTAAGCCACACCCACCACATCAGACAGATGTAATCTGAGAATTGCTGGCAGCTAGCTCTCTGCAACTCTCACATGGTCGGCCACTGAAGCTAAGCAGGGCTGCGCCCGGCCAGTACCTGGATGGGAAACCACATGGGAAAGCTAGGTTGCTGCCGGAAGTGGTGTTAGTGAGGCCAACAGGGGGCGCCCAACCTGTGGTCTGTGTGGGTCCTAATGCCCCAGTATAGTGAAGGGGACTCTATACTGCTCAGTGAGCGCCGTCTTTCGGATGAGACGTTAAACCGAGGTCCTGACTCTCTGTGGGCGTTAGAAATAGCAGGATGTTCTTCGAAAATGAGTAGGGGCTTAACCCCGGCATCCTGGCCAGATCTGCCCATTGGCTTCTGCCCATCATGGCCTCCTAACATCACCATATCATAATTGGCTTCATCACTTTGTCTCCTCTCCACCAATCAGCTGGTGTGTGGTGTGCGGTCCAGGTGGATGCTGCACACTGCTGGTGGATGAGGAGATCCCCCAATTGTGTAAAGCGCGTTGAGTGCCCAGAAAAGCGCAATATAAATGTAAGGAATTATTACTATTATTAATTTAACTCAAAACAAACAGGAAGTTCATTTTAGATTACAAGGGCAAACTATTTTTTTTTCTTAATGCCAAGATGAACTGTTCAGCACAAAACTAGCAATATGAGCTGAAAAATCATATGTTTGTTTCCTTTTGTTTTGTACTTTAAGTCAAAACACAAAGATACTTTGGTCAAGCCAGTGTAAGTTAACTTCCTGCTTACCGATGCCTGAAACCTGGTTCCAGGCGATGTCCATGGCCAGGTGGGCCATCTTAGGTCCAACGCCCGGTAGACGTATCAGACCCTCTACTGTATTAGGGATGTCTCCACCGAACTCCTGCTGGATCAGAGCCGTGGCCTGTTTGATGTACTTCACCTTTGTCTGAAACAGAGGTTACGTTTTTGATTAGTCATGCTTCTATCCACCTGCTTTTGAAATATGGCGTAAAAATGATTCATGGAAATGCCAAGATGCCAGCGAGCACATTGTAAAACATCTGAAATGTTGTTTTGCTCATTTTTAAAATCCCTCAGCCAAAGTCTGTCACCATAGGGGTTCAGTATTATTATTATTACTATATTTTTATGACCTCCAGAACTGTCTTGAGCATCTGTCTGGGCTCTCATAGTGCGTCTCACGCCTCCAAACACCACAGCCCGTTCATTGCATTTCATCTTCTGAGGCACAGTTCATTTATTATATCAGAAAAAGGCCACAGCTGCTTCTCCTACCACACAAAACTACATTTTTCTGTCTGATATTTGGCGGCAGTTTATTAGGAAGTGACTATTTAGCTCTCTTTGACTTTAAAACGCTGCTTTATTTGCAAATGTTACATCATTGGATGGAAGTATAGCCGCCTTTCCACTGCACACGACAAACGACAAGCGACAGACCGGAAGTCATTCATTTCCAAGGGCGAGTAGTACGGGAGTTCCGATCATCTCCGTATGCGGAAAATTCGGATCCGATTTGAGCTGCGGATTCGTTAAAATATTTGAACTCCTGCGACTAGACCGTATGCGACCGGCCGACCGGAAGTGATGTATTTCAGTGTTGTCCGTGCAGGTCCGTGCACGCGAGATGAGAAATAGGATTTTTTTTCGTAATTTTTTTTTATCAGAAAAGGTCTGTATTGAAAAAAAATTCCATTCACAAATGAGTAATAAAAATATATATTTTTACGTTGTCTTCCCATTCCCTCCAAAAGTTTTAGCAGTCTATGAGTTTCAGTATTCATTTATTTATTCATTCATTCAACCATGGTGAACACACGGAGAATAAAGGGTCCTGCACTCCTTTATTTCGGACACTGCAAGATTCATCGTCTCCCCCATGGTGCACTACAACACTGAAAATTCTGTGCGACTGCCACAAGGGGGCGTATTCCGACAGTCGTGTCCAAATGTCGTGTGCAGTGGAAAGGCGGCTTATAGCTATTGTCAAAATCAGTTCTGTTTATATACACACACACATGGATTTTAATACATATGTGTCATTTACCCTCCAGAAGCCCACTGGGTAGATGAGTTTACCCAAAGTCTCGTCATCCATCTTCAGGATGCCGTCCACACTCAGCTCATGTTCACGTAACCTCTGCATGGCACCAGCCGTTATCTGATCTTTCGTTTGACTCGACAGCATTAAAGAAATCAGCACCTGGTAACGTCGCACCTAAGGAAAAACAAGAGTGAGCTGATTGGCTGTTGATTATCTGTGCTGATCAGTGATTGGCTCTCGCTCACCTCAGGTAAGGCCTGTGCGTCGTAGCATTTCTCCGCTCCCATTTGGTCCACAGGAGCATCTCGTTTGCTCCGCATCTCCCTGATAAATGACAGCTGCGTTCTCCAATCACACGGCTCCCTCTTTAACCCCACCCCTTCCGTCTCATACTCCACCTTCAAATGGCCCCGCCCTCGTTTTCTAGGTGACAGGAAGGCTTGATCGTCTGCTTCTTCTTTTACTTTTGTGGTTATGTTATTGGAACTTGATTTCACAGAATCTATCAAATATATATATATATTATTTTTGAGCATTTTCCCTCATAGCAAACTAACGGTAAGAGGGCGTGGCTAAGAATATCATAGCAGTATGTTGATGTACTTTCAACGAAACATTGAGTAAGGGGCGGAGCTTTCATTTTGCGCATCATTCCCACATAGCAAACTAACGATAAGAGGGCGTGGTTAAAAATATCATAGCAGTATGTTGATGTACTTTCAACGAAACATTGAGCAGGGGGCGGAGCCTTCATTTTGCGCATCATTTCCTCATAGCAAACTAACGGTAAGAGGGGTGTGGTTAAGAATATTGAGGCAGTATGTGGATGTACTTTCAATGAAACATTGAGTAGGGGGCGGAGCTTTTATTTTGGGCATCATTCCCTCATAGCAAACTAACGGTAAGAGGGGCGTGGTTAAGAATAATGTGGCAGTATGTGGATGTACTTTCAACAGAATATTGAGTAGGGGGCGGAGCTTTCATTTTGCACATCATTCCCTCATAGCAAACTAACGGTAAGAGGGCGTGGTTAAAAATATCGTAGCAGTATATTAATGTACTTTCAATGAAACATTGAGTAGGGGGCGGAGCTTTCATTTTG
>CAIGQQ010031166.1:429150-439581 GCA_903798035.1 Danio albolineatus | reverse complement strand
TCTAATCCGATTCAATGATCTATGCTAAGCTAAGCTAAAAGTGCTCCGGTGAGACCCGGGGATCGGCTAAATGGATTCAGAAATGGTAAAACTCAACTATTTAACTCTTGCGGAGATGTAAAATTAACATATTTCTTCATTTTTTTTTCACTTAATGTCAGGTAATGCTGCCTCTTATGACAATATCAAATTCTGTTGTCATATCAATTGTGATTTAGTTGCTGAAGCTTTTACCGTGATGTTGACGTAAGCTGAGTTTAAAATAAAATGATTTTTCAGTTGAGATTTAAGTCAGTTATTGAATATAAAATGCTCACGCCGGAGTACAGCCTGAACCATCGCATCAGGGTAGTAAATCACGTTTGTGAGTTGGCGAAAACGAAGAGGTTTGAGGAGGTGAGGAGGGTGTTAAAGTTTGATTTAAGTCTGCAACTTCAGGATCATCATATAAGACCTTAATGATGGTGTGTTTTAGGTCTTAAATTGACATTTTTTAGGTTTTAAAGGAACAAATTATTTCGAAACTAGGTTTGTAAAGTTCTTTGACTATTACAGTTTAGTTCCTGTCCGTATATAAGCTTAGAAAATAGCAACGCTTCATTTATTCGTGGGTCTTTAAGAGCGGAGCTTTAAATAGGAAAATTATCAAAACTCTTTGGTCATTTTTTGAGTGAGATGCTAATGGTCTAATCCGATTCAATGATCTATGCTAAGCTAAGCTAAAAGTGCTCCTGTGAGACCCGCAGTTCGGCTAAATGGATTCAGAAATGTAAATGTCAACTATTTAACTCTTGCGGAGATGTAAAGTTTGCATATTTCTTCAATTTTTTCACTTAATGTCAGGTAATGCTGCCTCTTATGACTGTATCATATTCTGTTGTTGTCATGTCAATTGTGATTTAGTTGCTGAAGCTTTTACAGTGATGTTGACAGAAGCGGAGTTTAAAATCAAACGATTTTTCAGTTAAGATTTAGGTCAGTCATTGAATATAAAATGCTCACGGAGGAGTACAGCCTGAACCATCGCATCAGGGTGGTAAATCACGTTTGTGAGTTGGCAAAAACGAAGAGGGTTGAGGAGGTGAGGAGGGTGTTAAAGTTTGATTTAAGTCTACAACTTCAGGATTATCATATAAGACCTTAATGATGTGTGTTTTAGGTCTTAAATTGACATTTTTTAGGTTTTAAAGAAACACGTTTTTTTGAAAGTAGGTTTGAAAAGTTCTTTGATTATTACAGTTTAGTTCCTATCTGTATATAACCCTAGAAAATAGCAATGCTTCATTTATTCATGGGTCTTTAAGAGGAGCTTTAAATAGAAAAATTATCAAAACTCTTTGGTCATTTTTTGAGTGAGATGCTAACGGTCTAATCCGATTCAATGATCGATGCTAAGCTAAGCTAAAAGTGCTCCTGTGAAACCTGGGGATCGGCTGTATGCATTCAGAAATTGTAAAACCTAACTATTTAGCTATTGCTGAGATGTAAACTTAGCATATGTCTTTATTTTGTCCTCTAACTTAAGGTCCAGATAATGTTCTTATGACGATATAAAATTTGGTTGTCAAGTCAATGATGAGTTAAATGCTGAAGATTTTATCATAATGTTTTTTAAGAAATGAGCGTCACCTAAGATTAATAAATTATTATGAAAGTGGTCTCAATGTTATTTACGAATGCACGCTCTGTCATCCAATAATGTTGTATATGCATTTTTACATCCACAAACGAATGGCTTTCAACCCGAGTCTGTGAAGTTAAGATTTGCGCAAACATAAACATGTTCGTGTTACAATATTAGGTTTTGCATTAATCTATCTTAATTTTTATGTGTGCGAAAAGGAAGTTTTGCATTCGCGGATGGAGTGACGCTTGTGTGTGAATTGATTTTTGTTTTAGTCTATACCGCCGGGTTCGTTTGAATTTTAAGACTTTTCAGGACTCAAACACGAACAACTTTACATGGAAAAGACACAACGTTCTTTGCAACGCCAAACAAAAATACGATAAAAATTGCACATTTCAAAGGTCTTCCTGGGACCTATACATTTGACTTGTATGACAACATGCAGAAATTCTGGCAGGAGTGTATTATTAATAGGGGCATATGATATTGATGTGAGTGTATTCAGTATGTTTGTGTGTGTTTCAGCATGCAGTGGAGGCCATCTGGAAGGCGGTGGAGGACCTGACGCAGCCCGAGCAGCCGCCTGAAGCCCGTCATGCGGTGCTGGTGCTCCTGAGGGCCATCATACAGGGACAGGTGATCATTTACACTCCTCAGACTAGGGCTGTGCAATATGATGATATGATATGATTATATTTATATATATCGTATTTACCTTATTCCGCTCTGCCCACTTTTGATACTTCGCTCTTCCGCATTTTCTCATCCAACTTCCAGTACGCTGACACAGTACATTAGATGACTGATTCGGAAAGTCATTATAGTGTATAGTTAACTGTAATTTTAGAAAAATGGCATATAATGCTAAGTTCAGTAAATGTTCTGAGTTGGGAGTGCGGTGAAACCTCCCTGCAGCGAAAAGATGGTCTCATATAAGTTACTCGCAAAGTGGCAGTGAACACTCCTCATGTTTTAGTTTTTTCTCCCGGTATAGGGCGAGTGGTTGGGTCCCCTCAGAGCTTACTTCTTTAAGGTCATTCTGGACTATCAGCCCTCCAATGAGGATCTGCCGGAGAGACTGGAGGTGTTCAAGGCCCTCACGGAGAATGGGAAGGACATCACATATCTAGAGGAGGAGATTGGTAGGTAGAATATACATTTATGTATTATATAAGTAAAATATATACGTTAATTTAAATTAAAATACAGTTTAAAGGCTTAATTAGGCAAGTTAGGGTAATTAGGGAAGTCATTGTATAACAGTGGTTTGTTCTGTAGACAATCAGAAAAAAAATATTCCTTAAGGGGGCTAATAATATATGTGTGTGTGTGTTTTTTTGTCTCTCTCAGCTCGGTTTGTCCTGTTGTGGATGGAGAATGGCCTCTCCTCAGATTTCCTGCACGTCCTCGTCAATCTCGTCAAATTCAATTCCTGCTACCTGGATGAGAACGTCTCGCTTATGGTCCAGTAAGAAAACACACACACACACACTTGTATACATAGTTTACAGACACTCTCCATAGGCATAACGTATTTTACAATGTAAAAAACTATATGGCCCACCCCTAGCCCTAACCCCAACCCTTACAGGAAACCTGTGATGGATGTTGAGTTTCAAAAGACCCCATTAAGTATGCTTTTTATGGTTATTGGATTACAGGGAAATGATGTCTGTCCCTGTAAACCAGCTCAATAGACTACAACTAAGTCGTTCCCATGTCATTATACAACTTCCTGTCTCTGTAAATCACATAAACACATAACAAACTAACAAATCTTCGTCGTGAAGACAAATATTCACTACTACTATAAATTAATTCGCTTTTTTCAACAAGGATGCATTGAGTTACAGTAAAGACATGTATAATGTGACCTGCATAATATAATTGCCCCTGCTGCAGCCCATGGTATGGCAGAACAGTTCATTGATTATTACGCCTGAATGAGAATATATTTCCTATCCATATCAGCCTAGAAAAAAAAAAACTGCATTTTCCCAAAAGTACTTCATGGGGCTATTTATCACACTACAGAAAAATCGAGCTTTAAATAGAAAAATTATCAAAACTTTGTTTTTGAGTGAGATGCTAATGGTCTAATCCGATTCAATTATCTATGCTAAGCTAAGCTAAGCTAAGCTAAAAGTTCTCCTGCCAGACCCAGAAATGGTAAAACTCTAACTATTTAACTCTATGAGAGCTTTAAAATGAGACCATTTACAAAAAAATAAGTGGCCCACACCGTCAAAAAGCAGCAAAAACTGGTTGTTATTTAACCAATCAGCAAAACAGTTTTAGTACACTATGAATCTACAGAAGAATCGAGCTTTAAATAGGAAAATGATTGAAACTCTTTAGTCATTTTGAGTGAGATGCTAACGCTCTAATCCTATTCATTGATCTATGCTAAGCTAAGCTAAGCTAAAAGTGCTCTCGCAAGTCCGGGAGATCAACTGATTGGATTAAAAAAATGGTAAAACTCAACTATTTAACTCTAGGAGAGCTTTAAAACAAGGTTATTTACAAATAAAATAATTGACTCACACTGTTAAAAGCAGCAAAAAAAGAGTTGTTATCAAACCAATCAGCAAAATAGTTTTAGGAGACGATGAATCTACAGAAGAGTCAAGCTTTAAATAGGAAAATTATTGAAACTCTTTAGTCATTTTGAGTGAGATGCTAATGGTCTAATCCAATTTAATGATCTATGTTAAGCTAAGCTAAAAGTGCTCCTGCAAGTCCGGAAGATCAACTGAATGGATTCAAAAACGGTAAAACTCAACAGTTTAACTCTAGGAGAACTTTAAAATAAGGTTATTTACAAGTAAAATAAGTGACTTGCACCGTTAAAAGAAGCAAAAAAAGAGTTGTTGTTAAACCAATTAGCAAAATAGTTTTAAAACATGATGAATCTACAGAAGAGTCGAGCTTTAAATAGGAAAATTTTCAAAAAACTTTGGTTGTTTTTGAGTGAGATGCTAACGGTCTAATCTAAATCAATGATCTATGCTAAGCTAAGCTAAAAATGCTCCTGCCAGACTCGGAGATCGGCTGAATGGATTCAGAAATAGTAAAACTCAACAGTTTAACTCTAGGAGAGCTTTAAAATAAGGTTATTTACAAAAAAATAAGTGACCCACACCGTCAAAAAGAAGCAAAAAAAGGATGTTATTAAACCAATCAGCAAAATAGTTTTAGTACACATGATGAATGTACAGAAGAGTCAAGCTTTAAATAGGAAAATTATCGAAACTCTTTGGTTGTTTTTGAGTGAGATGCTAATGGTCTAATCCGATTCAATGATCTATGCTAAGCTAAGCTAAAAGTGCTCCTGCAAGTCCCGGAGATCAACTGAATGCATTCAAAAATGGTAAAACTCAACAATTTAACTCTAGGAGAGCTTTAAAATGAGACCATTTACAAAAAAATATGTGTCCCACACCGTCAAAAAGCAGCAAAAAAAGGGTTGTTATCAAACCAAAGAGCAAAATCGAATAGCCATGCATATACATAATACTATTTAATATTTATTGCTATTTATTTAATTTTACATCAGAATTAGGACTGGACTAATTTATAAATATATATTAAAAAATTATTTCTATCAATAACAGCTGCCCCCCCTGCAATACCATCTTGGCCCACTGGGGGGGGGGGGTCATGATCTCTTGTTTGGCTATTATAGTATTATTTAACAATTATTATGCAGGCCATGAAGTTTGCATATGAGTATTTAGAGTGGCAAAGCTACAATCTAGCCTAAAAAGAGCTGAATTAACACAACAATCTGTTTGTCACAGGAAAATCTGCCTTCTGTGCAACCGGACGACGTCCTCCACTGATATTGAGGTACATCACAACGACTCTTTTGCTTAGTGTTTTTTGATTTTCTTTCTAGAATAACAGCCATATATCTGTGTGTGTCTGTGTGTGTAGGTTGCTCTGCAGGTGCTGGATGCGGTGGTGTGTTACAACTGTCTGCCATCAGACTCTCTAACAGTCTTCATCATCACACTGTGCCGAACTGTAAATGTGAAGGAGTTCTGCGAGTCCTGCTGGAAGGTAAAACACTCACACACACACACACACACACACACACACACACACACACACACACACATTCTGATCAGATATGTTGTAGTAATGTGTGTTTGACCTGTAAGCTGATGTTTTTGTCTGCTCGTGTCTCTAGTTGATGCGTAAAGTGTTGGGAACTCATCTGGGTCACAGTGCCATATACACCATGTGCCGAATCATGGAGGAGAAGTACGCACACACTCACACAAAGGCCTGTGCTTAGTGTTTTGGTCTGCACATGTTATATGAGCATTTACTGTCTTTATAGAGCTCGTAAGATATCAGTATGTTTTGTGCATTCTCTTCTCTGAAACTCAACACACATACTGTATATGCATAAGAAGCCTACGCATAAGTAAAGTCAGTAAAAAAAAGATATTGTTCAGCTTTTTTGCTCATAAATGTGGCATTTTGCAAGTATAGAAGTCTCAGAAGTTGCGTCTGACTTGAGTTTGACATTGTTTATGATTTTGTTTGTTAATACAATAATTTTAGTAGTTAGTTTTTTACATTTTAGTGTTTACGGTTAGGTACTTACAATTATTTGTTTTATATTGAAAATGTTCATATTATATTAAAATATTTTATAAAAATGGTTTATTATTTTCTTACTTGATATGTAGCTTTTAATTTTTATTGTATTGGTAATGCATGATATTTTTAAAGAAATTCAAATGTATAAATATACATTAGGCAAGTTATTGTATAACGATGGTTTGTTTTATAGATTATTGAAAAAATATATTGCTTAAAGAGGCGAGTAATTTTGACCTCAAAATGTTTTTTAAAAAATTAAAAACTGCTTTTATTCTAGCCGAAATAAAACAAATAAAACTTTCTCCGGAAGAAAAAATATTATCAGACATACTGTGAACATTTCCTTGCTCTGTTGAACATCATTTGGGAAATATTTAAAATAGAAAAAAAATTCAAAGGGGTTTAATAATTCTGATTGCAACTAGTAGGATTTTATTTTATTTTTTTAAATAAGCTTACCAAAGCTGCATTTATTTCATCAAAAGTACAGTACAAATTGTGAAATGTTATTGCACTATATAGTAACTGTTCAAAAGTAGTTTAGAATTTAATTTAATAATTTATTGGAGTGATTTTAAAGATGAATTTTCTGTGTCATTACTCCAGTTTTCAGTCACATGATCCTTCAGAAATCACTTTAATATTAATAAATAAATTAATTAATTAATATTATAAATGGTAATAGTAATAAAAGCAATAAAGGCTGGAGGAATAATTTCATTTGAAACTATTTTAAAACAATACAAAAGTAGTCTATATATTAGATAGTTTAATATTATCATCTTTTTTCAATGATAATACTTTTTATGTTATTTATGCAATGAATGCATGCAATATCTTAATAAATTATAATCATTAATAATAATTATTACATTATTACTATGATAAATATCTAATTATTCATCTATTATGATAAATATTATTAATTATTATGATAAATATCTAATTATTCATCTATTATGATAAATATCTAATTATTCATCTATTATGATAAATATTATTATGTTAAATATTAATTATTATTATAAATATTAATTATTATTATACATATCTAATTATTAATCTATTATGATAAATATCTAATTATTCATCTATTATGATAAATATTATTATGATAAATATTAATTATTATTATAAATATTATTAATTATTATGAGAAATATCTAATTATTCATCTATTATGATAAATATCTGTTTATTCATCTATTATGATAAATATTATTATGATAAATATTAATTATTATTATAATATTAATTGTTATGATAAATATCTAATTATTAATCTATTATGATAAATATTATTATGATAAATATTAATTATTATTATAAATATCTATTCATCTATTATGATAAATATCTAATTATTCATCTATTATGATAAATATCTAATTATTCATCTATTATGATAAATATGATTAATTATTATGATAAATATCTAATTATTCATCTATTATGATAAATATTATTCATTTTTATGATAAATATCTAATTATTCATCTATTATGATAATATTATTATGATAAATATGATTAATTATTATGATAAATATGATTAATTATTATGATAAATATCTAATTATTCATCTATTATGATAAATATTATTAATTTTATAAATATCTAGTTATTAATCTATTATAGTTTACGTTTATTATTATGATAAATATTTAATTATTATCCTATTATAATAAATGTTATTAATTATGATAAATACCCAAGTAAATGTCTAATTATTATGATAAATATTATTACTGTTGTCATTAAATACACAAAAGTATATTACTGTTATGTATATTAATAATAATAGCATGAATTATGCAGTGTAATATGAATACATTTGATCATATTTTTATGATTAAAACCTTTTCGCTGAAGGAAAATAGAGCAAGTTAAGCTGTTTAAGCGAGTTCTGAAATATAGCCACGTCTGCTGTCATATTTCCTCTTTAGTGTTCTCACTAGTGTTTGTGTGTGTGTGTAGGGTGTACTCCGAGGACGCCGCTCTCCTCCGCGGTGCTGTGTTCTTTGTTGGGATGGCGCTGTGGGGCGCTCACAGACTCCCTGCCCTCAAAAACACACCCACGCTGGTCCTGCCTTCCTTCTACAAGGTCCGTGTGTGTGAGTTTGAATATTGACATATGGTAAATACAACAGCGTCTAACCATGAGCTTTGTGTGTGTGCAGGCCATGAGCTGTGCTAATGAGGTGGTGTCCTACGAGATCGTGCTCTCCATCACGCGCCTCATTAAAAAATACGGCCGCGAGCTGCAGGTGGTGACCTGGGACATCCTGCTGTCCATCATAGACAGACTCCTGCAGCAGATACAGGTACACACACTGTTACCTCATATGCATTTGATCACCTTACGTGAAGATTGAAACTACACAAAACTAATTGCAGAAGGAGATTTGTGGCTGAATTTATTTGATAAACTCTAGAACTACAGAGCCAGTCAAATTGGTATTTTTAAAGAGCCCCTATTTTGCATTGAAAAGGTCATATTTTGGTTTTGGGGTCTCCAACAAGGTCAAAAACAAAACTGAACTGTTAATAAAACATTCTGATCCTGTTGAACAGAACAAACCAGACAATTGTAAAATGATTAAAATAATCATAACTATTTTAACATCTAATATGACAGAAATTATAAACATCTGTTTCACTTAACAGTAATTTGGGAAGATAATGAGATAACTGAGGATGTGCTTTACTGATGTGATAAGAGTTTCAAAGTCAGGGGTGATGGTAGAAAGTGCTACCCGAAGATCGTCCTCTATGTCCAACCTGTTCCTTTGCTTTGACTCAAGCTGCACCAAGGAAGAGAAGCCACTTTCATACAAACACGTAGTTCTGAATGGGATGGGTTTGATCGCACTTCACTGAATTTCTTTTTCAGCGTCTTATCACATGGTAGCTCCACAAGCTGACTCTCTGTGTTACTCGGCAACGTGACACTTTCCACGTCGATTCCAAAGGGATCTGTTGTCGTGCGCGCATTTCAAAATAAAAGTCCGGTATACGCAAAACAAGTTAAAAATGAAACTTTTGTTGTTTTTTTGACCACACACTCCGCGACCCACTGAAAATGTCCCTGCGACCCACTTTTGTGTCGCGACCCACCAGTTGAGAAACACTGCCCTAGATGCACCAGTGGCACCGAAATTTGGCACCGAAATTCACATGCTGATTCCATCCGGTCTTAGAGGCCTTGGTCTTTAGCTTCCTTCGTAGAGCAGTCGACTCTCGTGCGGAAAGTCGCCGGTTCAACCCCAGCTCGAAGCGGGTTGAGTGGTGTAGGACCAGCGGCGTCTCATATGCTATTCCTTCAACAGTGCTGGCCTTTTTAAAGCATTGCTTATTTCTAGCATGGTTAATTTGAGCTCATTAAGTAATTCCCTGATACGTGTGTGTGCAGACGATGGGCAGTCCTGACCTGAAGGTGATCGTCTATGAGCTGCTGAGCACCATCGAGGAGCTTTACGAGCAGAACGACTTCCACGGCTCCTCGGCCCGCTTCTTCAGCCTGGTGGAGAAGTGCGCAGATAAACGTCCCGTGAGTCTGACTCTGCGTGTCTGTGTTTGTCTGAGTGTCTCTGAAGCGTGAGCGCTGATTGGCTGTTGTTGGATGTGTCTGCTAGGACGCGTCTGTGCTCACGCTGGTCTCCTACAGAGCTCAGGCCATCCAGCCGGCCAAAGACGGGTGGCTGCAGAACCTGCTCAAACTCATGGACAAGTTCTTCAGGTCTGGAGACGGCATCTGCTGTCTGTTTACACACTCTGAAATGACATAAACACATTAAATCACTGTTGTTTATGAGACAGTGGAGTATATTAGAGTATAGAAACAGTGGAGACCTGTAAAATGCCCTCACAAAAACAAACCTGTGTGTGTGTGTGTCAGGAATGAGAGTCGCACGATGATCAGGATCAAGGTTCTGCACATCCTGTCGTTCGTCCTCAGCACAAACCGTCAGCTGTATGAGGTCAGTTCAGCTCACACTGCAGTCATCAGTCCAGCTCACTGAGCAGCCTCTAGATGATGGACGTGTGTGTCTGTTTTGTGTCTATGTATGTGAGTGTTTGTTTGTTTGTTTGTGTCTGTCTGTGTTTGAGTGTGTCTCTGTTTGTGTGTCTGTGTTTTGTATGTGTGTGTGTTTGTTTTGTTTGTATTTTGTGTGTGTTTGTTTTGTTTG
>CAIGQQ010031166.1:395094-427261 GCA_903798035.1 Danio albolineatus | reverse complement strand
CACAAAGCAAATGCCACACACATCAATATCACACACATCATTCTTACTCACACACACACACACACACACACACACACACACACACACACACACACACACACACACCATGATCGCACAATAATAATAAGAGCACAAAGCAAATGCCACACACATCAATATCACACACGTCATTCTTACACACACACACACAAACACATCTCACTCGAACACCATATACGCATTCTCAAACACGTAAACACACCTCTCACATGCACACCGCACACACTTAAATACCATAAAGACATCATACACACTCACTCATGCAGACTTTTACATCATACACACACATCACTTTCATATACATCTCTCACACACACACACACACACACACACACACACACACACATACACACACACACCATAATTGCACAATAATAAGAGCACAAAGCAAATGCCACACACATCAATATCACACACATCATTCTTACTCACACACACACACACACACACACACACACACACACACACATACACATCTCACTCAAACACCAAATATGCACTCTCACACACACACACACACACACACACACCTCTCACATGCACACCGCACACACTTAAATATCATACACACTCACTTATGCAGACTTATACATCACACACACACATCACGCACACACACCATGATCGCACAGTAATAATAAGAACACAAAGCAAATGCCACACACATCAATATCACACACATCATTCTTACACACACACATCTCACTCAAACACCAAATACGCATTCTCAAACACACACATACACACCTCTCACACACACACACACACACACACACACACACACACACATCTCACTCAAACACACGCACACACACATCACTTTGCACACACACACACACACACACACACATCTCTCACACACACACACACACACACACACACACACACACACACACACTGTCTGTCGGCGGTCAGTATGAGAGCTGAATGTGTGTTTCAGGTGTTTGACTTCCTGCTGCTGATGAGGGCTGATTCTCTGCATCGTCTCGGGGTCCCCAATAAAGACGGAGCTCTGAGATTCAGCCCGTACTGCCACTGTGACCCAGGGTGAGACAAAACACACACTCAGACCTGCTCCTGCGTTTCACTTCCTACTGTTTCTACACAGTGGAATAACCATTTAAAAAGCTAATCTATTATATTTATGTGTTATTTATTTGTGATTAAATTAAATAATACTAATACATTTTATTTATAATTTATTTATGACTTATTTCAACTTATTTGCTGCGTTTTCCCCCAAAAATGGTGGAGATTATTTTAATTACTGTTATAAATGCATTTTAATTTACATTTGAATAATTTCTAAATCAATTTATTATTCATTTTTGTTTAAATGATATTTTATTATTAAATGTTATTACTCAAGGCTTACACTCACATATTTATTTAAAAAGGGGAAGAAAAGCCTATTTGTGACTGGAGTTAGAACGTTTTGACGATAAAGCATATTTTAATAGGGTGTGTAGTTTTAAATGATATTAGAGAACGCTTTTATTCTGGAAATATTTGAAGTGAAATGTCTGTAGAGGTGCCTTCTGGAGCCATTTTAGAATATTTATCTTTCATCAAGCTACAAGATTGTATATGACTTTGTTCAGTGTTGTTGCTATTTGTAAATATACATTTTTTTTTTTGTTCAGTGTGTTTGTTAAGTAACTGATATGATTGTATGTTATATATTGTATATTTTGTATATATTTTGCCATGAATATAGCAAATGCCTCTAATATGGCACAAAAACATAAATAAATAAATAATTAATTTTCATTCATATATAAACTTTCAGTTTATTTGCTGCATTTCCCCCCAAAATGATGGAGAATCAATGCATTTGAATCATTTTTAAAATAATGTATTATTCATTTTTAATTAAATCAAATTATTACATTTTATTCATATATAAGCTTTTTTTATTTTAATGCTACTTTTTGTTTTCCCCCAAAAATATTTGGAATATTTAAATTATTGTTATAAAAGCATTTTAATTAAAATTTTAATAGTATAAATAAACATATTACTCATTTTTATTAAAATTATACAGTATTATTACATTTTAATCATATCCAAACTTTTCTTAATTTATTTTCTCCATTTTTTCCCCCCAAAGAAATGATAAAGAATATTCAGATTACTGTTTTAAATGCGTTTTAATTGACCTTTTAATCATTTATAAATAAATGTATTATTTATTTTTAATTAAATTAAATCGTATTATTACATATTTATTTATTTATTTCAATTTAATGCTACATATATTCAAATTACCATTATAAATGCATGTAAATAAAAATTGTAATCATTTATAAATGATTACAATTTATAATATATTATTCATTTATAATGTATTATTCATATTATTCATAAATTATATTGTATTATTAAATTTTATTCATATACAAAATTATTTCAGTTTATTTGCTACCCCCCCCCCCCAAAAAAGATGGAGAATATCCAGATTACTGTTATAAATGCATTTTTTTATAAAAATATATAATATTTATATAATAAAACATTTTGCTCAATTAAATTAAATGGTATGAGTAATCAAGAATATTTAGATTGATTAAATGTATTTGAATACATTTAAATGGAAAAGATGTAATTATAAAATGTGTTATTGCATCTAGGAGAGAGAGAGACTGGCTGAATGTCTTGTCAATTGTCTGGTTTTTCAGGGAGTCTGAGAAGAGAGTGTCAGAGAAGAAGCCAACAGGAAGTGTGTCTCCACCTGCAGGAAGTCCCACACCTGCGGCTCCGCCCTCCTCCATCCGCACCGCTTACCTTCCCTACAGTCTGGCCTTCAGTGTGCTGCTGCAGTGCCTCAAGACGGTAAACACACACAACCATTTTCTCAGGAGTGTCCTGGATTTCAGACCCATCTCCCGCCACCCTCCCATTTTGTTATTTCTCCCAGCAAACTCCCATAATTTCACTCCGCCCCTGGTCTTCAGCTTAATGGTACAGTCTGTAACACCACAGGGTTGCCAACTTTGGGATAGTATCTGATCACATCGGCCGCCCGAAACCCAATCCATAGTACAGTTACTAACACCACAGTCCAGTTACTAACCTGGTTCTCAGGTGTGTTATTCAGAAAAACACACATCACACCCCATCCTGCAACACCAACAGCAGTTCTTGTGTGTTTGTGTTTCAGGAGATGGACTGGAAGGTCTTAAAGCTGGTTCTGGATAAGATGTCCTGCACCATCCAGTATAAAGTGCTGATCCTGACGTCTCCGTGTAACATTGATAATCTGTGCTCAACTCTCTGCTCTATGGTAAGGGTCTGCACACACGCGCACCCACACATACAGAAACACACACAGTCACTGAGTTTAAAGGGGCTTAAAGCTTTACAAGATGTAAAATAAATCTCTGTTGTCCCTGGAGTGTGTGTGTGTGTGCGTGTGTTTGAGTGAGTGTGTGTGCGTGCGTGCGTGCGCGTGTGTGTGTGTGAAGTTTTAGCTCAAAATACCACACAAATAATGCTTCATAACTCTTTGAATCTGGGAGAATATCAATCAAAGTGTTTCTGCAGACTGTATTTATCAAGTGTGATTATAGAATATTGAATTAATAAACTTTTTATCATTTAACCTCTTAAACTCTAATGCTATTTTGGGATTTCCGCCTGGATTTTGCCTACCTAATTTTAAAAGCTTCTCAAATCCACATGCAGAGGAGTAAATGCAAAAATGTGGTATCATTTTAAAGAAAACCCTTTAAATGTTCATAAAACACTGTTGAAAGTGATTAAAATAATTGTATATGTTGTCTGTGTTATCATAAACACTTGAAAAAAGAGGCGCTTTCTGTATTTTTTCTTTATAAACTCAAATTTAAGAGTACCTTTTAGGTTCTGTGTGGTCTAGGTTGCTGTAATTAATTTTTGGTGGTTCCTGCACATGTCAGTAATCATAAGAAAAAAAAAATGCCTCTATCATAATCTATGCAAAAGTTATTGTATTCCAACTGATGAGAGGTGCTATACCTTTTTTTATGTAATTTCCGCCTACCAAACTTTGAAAGTCTTCCATATCCAAATGCAGTGGTATAAATGACAAATTCCAGTGTTATTGGACAGAAAACCATTTGAAATATACAAAAGAAACTGCTGAAAGTAATAAATAATATTTGTGATGTTTTCTGTTTTATGATGCCCCACTTCAACATTGGGTGCTTTTATATTTTTTGTTCTAAAATGCTTTTTTGAAATTGTGTAGATAATCCCATAAGAGAATAAGACAACTCCAGACAGTTCTGCTTGAAACCAGCAGATAGCAGCAAACACTAGGAAAAAGAATTTTGTCTCTACCATAGAGTATGCAAAAGTTATTGTAATTCTGAAAACTGAATATTGGGAAAATATGGCATGCGGATAGACTATTGTTTTCATATTTTCGCGATCTTTGGTTTGATCAAACATAATTCACTGTGTTTTGACTACATTATACATATAAAAGGAACACTTATGCACATCACCTCAAAAACAGCGGAGAAACGGCCTGTTTTGAAGCACTCAGCATTAGGTAAGAGATGATGTAGCATTTGTGGCTTTCTGTGCGATCTGGGGCTGCTTATTAATCATAAATATAATATGAAATAGAATATAGATAGAATATAATTCACATAAAGGAATGCTAGAATCGTACGAGGACGGGCAAGAGCTTTTATTTGAGCTATGACTTGTACATGTGTCATATATGAAGCATATAAAAATAGGAAAATGACAGCTCGGGTATCCAGTATTTTGTTGTGTAATTACATGTTAATAACTTTTGTATAGTAAAATAAAAACCTAAGTGATGCATATGTGCATAAAATATAGCTTCTACACTTTCAAACGGAACCACTTATAGGGGTCTTGTGCAACCATGGACCTTTAAAAATGAAAGTGAAACTGATGACGTCATAGGACCCGGTACCGGGTCCGCCGAGTTTAAGAGGTTAAAGGCTTGCTATTAGCACACTGTTGCCACACAACTGTGTTTAAACCCCTTATAAAAGTAATTCTTTACTGATTCTTCCTCTGCAGGTGACCGACCGCACGATTTCGGAGCGTCTGAAGAAAACCCCTGATGGATTTTCCCTCACTGACGTTCAGCTCGCTGTGGTTCCTGTTCTCACGGCCCTCACGTCCTATCACAGCTATCTGGATCAGCTTCGACAGGTAACGCTAGCTGTCCACATGAGGATGGTGTTATTAATTGTTTAAAAAAAGAAAAAAAAAAAGAAAAGCTAATTGTCGGTGCCTACGGTGTAGTGGTTAGAGCGTTGACATGTGTTCACGGCGATCTGAGTTCGGTTTTCCCCTTTGAGGTCCCATGCCGATCCTTTCCCTTTCTCTGCTCCCGACGCGTTCTTGTCCATACTCTCTACTGTCCTATCCAATAAAGGTGAAAATCCAGAAAAAAAAATATTAAAAAAAACAACTACTAGCTATTAGGGCCACAGGACAGTGTGACTAAACCTAAAATAAAATTAAATTGAATAAAAATCTAATTAAAAATCAATTGAGTAAAAAATAAAGGTCACACTTTACAACAGTGTTCATTAGTTAATGCTAATTACTGCATTTACTAACATGAACAAACAATAAACAATACATTTACTACAGTATTTGTTCATGTTAGTTTATGAAAATACAGCTGTTCATTGTTAGTTCATGTTAACTCACAGTGCACTAATGTGAACAAGCAGGGACTTTGATGTTAATAATGCATTAGTAAATGTTCAATCATGATTAATAAATGCTGTACAAGTGTTGTTCATGATTTATTGATTAGTTTATGTTCATGATTAGTTCATGTTAGTAAATGCATTAAATAATGAACCTTATTGTGAAGTGTTACCAAAATAAATTTAAATTAAATCACCTTTTAACTGTCCGACTGAATTATTAAGGATTAAATGATGTAAACATATGTATATATATATATATATAAACTATACATTTTAATTAAAAACTCTAGATTACAATGAAATATTAGTTTGACAATGACTATAAATGAATATAAATGTATTATTACATTTAATTTAAACATTTAAGTATATCACAATGACATAGTTTTTTAAATAGTTAAACTATGCATTTTAATTAAAACGCTAAAAACTATAACTCTAAATTACAATAAAATATAAATTCACAATAAATATATATTTAAATGCAGGATTACATTTGAAATAACATTTAAATGCATCATATATTTAACTGAAATAACATGTACTACTGAATATACTATGTAATATTTACAATAATACATTCACTTTCTTGCAATAAAAAGCCACAAATGTGCAGTATTCACGCATTGTTTCAAAAAATGTTTTGAATTTTTTTCAATTTAGTCATTAAAGTAGATGCATTATTAATTTTTTTTAAATTTAGTAAATGTTTATTTAAATGTGTTTTAGATGAAAATAATTTAGCTTGATGTCTGATCTCTGGACAGTTTTGAATTATTTGAATGAATAACGGTCTGAAATAAATAAATAAATGTGAAAAGCTGGAGTGTCTTTGAAGAAATGTGCTGATCTTGAGTTTCTCACCATCAGAGGGAACTGGTGCAGTGTCTGGAGAAGGGTCTGATCTACCGTTGTGCCAAGCAGTGTGTGGTGGCTCTGACCATGTGCACAGTGGAGATGCCCGACATCATGATCAAACTGCTCCCCGCTCTCATCGTCAAGCTCACGCACATCTCCGCAACTGTCGCCATGGCCTCACCCATGCTGGAGTTCTTGTCCAGTGAGTGGAAGCCTTTACTTGTGTTGCTCCGCCCCTTCTGACCAATGACTGCAGCCACACTCTGACCAATCAGAAAGAGCTCACTTAATTACTCACTCTTGACAATAGCTCTCAGAACAAGAAGTGATGTTTTCTAATTTCAGATCTCTTTTGTTTTCGTCTGCAGCATTAGTGCGGCTCCCACATTTGTATGCTAACTTCGTAGCTGAGCAGTATGTTAGCGTGTTTGCCATATCGCTGCCGTACACCAACCCTTCAAAGTGAGTATGCGCAAATACAAATTACACACACACACACACACACACTTTACTAGCTATATAACATTTTACAATGCAAATTTGTTTTATTGCGACTGAGTTTGTGTCATGTTTTCATTTAAACAGAGCATTTTGCAATGAGTGATAAATTAATAATACAATAATAATAAACGGTATATTTAAAGAGCTCCTGTTATGCATTAAAAAAGGTCATATTTTGGTTTTGCAAGGTCAAAAACACTTTCATTGTCTTACAATATGTTTATTTATACCTCATTATCCCAGCGACTCCCATATGATTCGTTCAGGGATTCATTTGTTCCCGAACCCCTCAATAGCGCGATGCTAATCTGCGCTATTTGGTCCGATGATCCAGTCTATTGTGATTGGTCGACTGTGTTCAGCGCGAGACAGTGAGAAACGCTAGACCTACCTAGGCTGTTGTATGTAATGATATTGTGTAGTCCTATAATGTGCGCGTATGAGGAAGCTGCTGATCATGAAATTGTTTTAAATGCGTGCACACTTCTTCCGCTCTCTCAGTGGCACGTCACGTCCACGTGCGCTCTTTGTACGTTATAAATAAAGCCAGGACGCTCATTCGTTATTATACTCTGTAAATCATCGGTTCTTGTGTCATTTATTAAGTACCGGGCAGCTCAAATTTAATACCTGAAAGTTTAAATGACAGGCTATTACACATTTATAACAATATATTTTATAATTAATTAAAACTATTAAAGCTTTTGTTGAAGGAAAGGGAAAGTGAAAGTATATTAGGCTGCTTAGTTCAACTGGACTTAATATTTTAAGGCCTTTAAAAGATTTAATGGCTTAAAACAGTTTGAGTTGTCGACTGACTAGTAGTTTATTTATCACGTTGGAATAAAGAGTCACTAAATTACAGGAGAAGTTATATTCTGTTGACAAAAGAGCACTAAAAAAACGAGTTAGTGGCGCCATCTAGTGGCGGTGTGTGGATCTGTCTCTACGTTGAATTACAAAGTACTGTATAAACCTATTAAATATTACTTAGGTCACTGTTAAACACTTAAACATTGAAACTGATGAAACAAAAAATTTTACTTAAATTGCGTGGCCAATATCAAATATTTACATACAAATATTGTTTATTATTATTTTTAGAAGTATTGTTTCTATTATTTATTTAAACACACACACACACATACAAACATACATACATATACATATGTATGTATGTGTGTGTGTGTGTGGTCTCGTCTTCCTTCTTTTTTGTCCTTGGCTGATCGCATACCTAATACACATACCTGTCAACATTGGGATGTAAAAAGATAAGGGTTATGCCCACCATAATAAGATATGCCTTACCCCCGCCCCCCCCAAAAAATACCCAGATTGCTAAATATGTTCTTCTGGAGCTGTTTCATTGTAAATAAACAGTTAAACGGTCAGTAATATGTTTTATTATTATTATTTTAAAAAGAAATAATATATAGTATACAATAGCAGCAAATAAATTAGCAAAACCTTTCAGCTTATTACAATTTAATAGCTATTATAAACACATAGAATCAAGTTATCAAGTCTCATTAATCTTCACAGTATAAATTACACATAAGAGCAACGAATGAATCCCATTTTTTGGATATTTAGTTTGATTACATTAAATACCAAAGGTGTCACTTTAAAAGCGCACACATCTAACGTTTTAACCTTGCTTTACTAACTTTTATGCTCATTGAGGAAAAAATAAGTTGTGTTTTGGGAAAAAACCCCACTAATATCGACATCTAATAGACATCGACATCTATTATTAATTATGTGTCTGTATTCAAACACACACTCTAAACCCAGACTTTCGCTCCGCTTCAAATCGCATGTACAGAATCAGTATCACTATGGAGCGCGTCAGCTGACAGTCACGCACCGCTTCATGACTGTTTTGAGGATTGCATAGGAGGAGCGACTGCACCTGTAATGAAAAGGAAAAGGAATCCCGCCGTTTTTATATTTATTTCAAAGTGTTTCATGCCAACAAACCGAAAGCACAGAACTGACTCCCATTTAAGAGCAAGGGCGGCCCCTGGTGGTTCGGCGGTATGGGTTACGTATAGGGAGGATCGGCTCTTTAATGTTTATTGCCACCCTTCAGAGAAAGACTGAAAATACGGGAAAACACATTTATGGGATGATAGCGGGATAGAACTGTAAAATACGAGAGAATCCTGGGAAAAACAGGAGGTTTGACGGGTATGATGATACATATAAATACATTTAGATCATTTACTTTAATCATTACTGTTGGACTGAAGAGACTTTCAGCTAGCACAACAAAACATGTTTCTGAAGACAATCACCTACTGCACCTTAAACAATCAACATTTCAGGATTCATTTATTACAACCTAAAAGTGTGTGTGTGTGTGTGCGTGTGTGTGTGTGCGTGTGTGTGTGTGTATGTGTGTGTTGTCTGTATGTGTATCACTGATGTTTTTATTGGTCTCCTGCCTCATTTTTTGTGACTGGCATCAACGCATCACTGAATCTCTTTCTCCATCTTTCTTTCTCTCCATCTCTCTCTCACTCTCTCTCTCTCTCTCTGTTATTGAATCATTTGTTTTGTTTATTTATGGTTCTCTGCAGGTTTAATCAGTATATAGTGTCTCTGGCCCATCACGTGATCGCCATGTGGTTCATCCGCTGCCGACTGCCTTTCAGGAAAGATTTTGTTCAGTACATCACCAAGGTGAGAGATGGCCCCCTCCTCTACTTTGTCTGATGGGTTTGTCGTGACAGTAGCCATGTTTTCTTCCACCTATTTTATGCGTGTTTTGGACTGAATTGCCAAGAAGTGCATGAATTTTGTAAATGTGTATTAAAAACCTGATCTGGCTTAAAAACCTGGCTTTGATCGCAAATGTTTTACGCATTACTCCAGTTTTTCTCCTCAATCTAATTTGCATCTTTGAATGTAAACAACAGCTTCTGTTTTTGTGTCGTCAGGGTCTCCGATCGAACGCTCTCCTGCCATTTGACGACACACACGAGCAGAGCAGTTTCAGAGCGCGCAGCACCAGCCTGAATGAGAGGCCCAAGAGGTACACACACACATTCACACTCAGACACACAAACAGGGCCGGGTCATGGTTTGTTTCATGCCAGGGTTTACTATAGGAAGGACTCAAAGCATGGTTGTCATCCAGACGCCTCATTGCTTCATTATTTTGGTGGTAGTGTCGTGTTTTTTTTTTTTAATTTGCGTCAGTTTTTCAGTTCTACTCGAGGATGTTTGACTGTGGGACGTCTCTGTCTGTCTTTCTCTCCCTCGTCTTTTCTGTGTTTTCTCCTCCTTTATCACTGTGATTCTCACATCAAGATCATTTACACACATTCATCTATGAGTTATATCCACTCAAGGTCATTTATGTCCCCCATTGTTTTCAAAGTTAAAGGGACAGTTCACCCAAAAAAAGGAAATGACATCATCATTTACTCGCACGAGCAACTTTTATGAGTTTCTTTCTTCTGTTGAACACAAATCAAGAAATACTGAATAATATTGGACAGAAACTGCCGTTGACATCCATAGTAGGAACAGAAGTACTATGGAAGTATCCAGTATTCTTCAGTATATCTACATTGGTGTAACATGTTTGAATGGATTAGGAGATGATGAACTTTGAGTTTTGGGTGAACTGTCCCTTTAATAACTTTTTTTTATTATTTTTTATTTTTTTGGCTTTGTGTATTAATTTAAAAAAAAAGGATTGACAGAAAAATGAAAGTCTATTATAAATGAGCATTATTACATTATTGGGACATTTAAGTTGCTTTAGTTTTTAATGTTCAAGACTGAAATTATGGCTGTAAATAATTAGCTTTAGCAAACAAAAGTTTGGCTGTTTTGTTTTGATTTGTGTTTTTTTTTTTTTTTTTTTCCATTTTGTTTTGTTTGTTTTTTGGCTTTGTTTGTTTTGTTTTGTTTTTGTTTTTTGGCTTGGTTTGGTTTGTTTTTTGGGTTTGTTTGTTTTTTCTTTGTTTGTTTTGTTTTTGTCTTTTGGGTTTGTTTGGTTTTTGTTGTTGTTTTTTTGTTTGTTTTTTGTTTTGTTTTGTTGTTTTTTGTTTTGTTTTGTTTTTTGGCTTTTTTGTTTGGTTTGTTTTGTTTTTGTTTTTTGGCTTTGTTCTTTTGTTTTTTTTTTGTTTGGTTTGTTTTTGTTTTTTGGGTTTGTTTTTTCTTTGTTTGGATTGTTTTTGTCTTTTGGGTTTGTTTGGTTTTTGTTTTTTGTTGTTTTTTTTGTTTGTTTTTTGTTTTGTTTTGTTTTTGTTTTTTGGCTTTGTTTTTGGTATTTGTTTTGTCTTTTGTTTATTTGTTTGTTTTGTTTTGTTTTTTGGGTTTGTTTGTTTGTTTAATTTTGTTTGCTTTGTTTTGTGTTTGTTTTTTGATTTAGTTTTTGTTTGTTTTTTCTTGTTGTTTTTTTTGTTTGTTTTTTGTTTTTTGTTTGGTTTGGTTTGTTTTGGATTTGGTTTTTGGCTTTGTTTATTTATTTATTTAAATTTTTTGTGTTTTGTTTTTGTTTTGTTTTCCAGCCCCTGCTGATTAGAGAGCATTATAGTCAAGATCTAAAAATCTAAAAGATGGCCAAAAGTTACTCAAAATGGCTTAAAAAACGATACATTTTAAAGAATTCATAAAAATGCACAACAAGACTAATAAAAATATCTAAAATTAAAAACAGCATTAAACTGTAAGACAATTACAAAAATTAATGAAAACTGTAAAAGTATCCCAGATAGCCCTGCATGGAAATGACGCTTCGTTGGAAATTTTTATGCAGCTTTACCACCATTTAACATAATTGGTAATCAAATTAAATCAGCGAGTTTAAAAAATGTGTTAATATAGAGTTTAATTTCTAGAAACCTCTAGTCTCATCCTGTAAAAGAGGTGGTGTGATGTAAAACAGAGACGCCACTGAACTACAGATCAACAGTCCCTCTGCTGACGTCTGAATTTAAAGTCTTTTTTTAATCTTTCCCTTTATTATTTCTTCTCTGTTTATTCTCCTTCTTCTTGTCTTCATGTTGTATTGCGTAGAAACAGCCACCATCCCATAAACCGCTTTACTTTTAACAGGATATCACCTGGTAGACTTCACTAAACCATTTTAACCAGCAAAAACTAGTGCAGTAATCAGTGCATAACTTTCATTATAACAGCAGGTGTTTCTCCAGCCTCATCACTAATAAAAGCCCCCCAAAAAACATCCACAAAACCACCCCATGTGCTGATATATTCCAGATCCATTACATTCTTTTGGAAACCATTGAGTTTTTGTTTTCTCATGTTTTTTATTTTGTTTAATCCTATGTCTTGTCATTGAACCTGGAACTTTGAATGAAACGCCTGGAAAAAGAGAAAGCTCATTAAAACACATTTACATGCAGCAGAATAAACTATTTATTTGTTTTATTATTTCTCTTTCTTATTATATATTATTATACATTTTATATTGGATTGGATTGTAATTTATTTATTGCTGACACAATAGAACCTGCACTAAAACATAAAAGTTGACACAAAATAATAACTATAAAATAAATAAATAAGTAAGGTTAACTTATTTATTTTATTATTATTTTTGTGTCAACTTTTATGTTTTAAGTGTGTGTTGGATTATATGTTCCATAATTGATTGCTAATATGTAAATATATGCATGTATCAATTTAAATGTGAACCTGGACCTCTTACCTTGGTGGATGTATTTGTGGGAATAGCCAAAAATACATTGTAAGAGTCAAATTTGGGCAACCTTGCAAATGTAAGTAAAGAACATGAAGAACCAAAAGTGTTTTAAATCCCCGCTGAACAACACGTAAGCACTTATTTCAGGATATAATGGGAATAATGTGCATGTAAAGTCATCCACGTTTCAATTTTTAGATTCTTTCTCTGCTTTGACAGGTCTAGCGTTCTCTGTTCCAGCTTCAGATTTAATCCCATTCAGTCATTTATTTGTGTGACACACCAAGTCAACATCAAAGTACGAGCAGCAAGCTGAACCCAATACAGCAAAACTCAATTCAGAAGCTATATTAAAGCTAGGACTGCGGATATAGAAACTAAACTGAGAAACAGGATTATCACTTTGAGTATAAGTGGCGTTCTTGTTACTTTACTCATACAATTTTCTGCATAACGGAATGATTGTTCATTAAAATGAAGACAAGATTCTTACACCATTTAGAAAAGTGTAAGAAATTATGGAATTTGTTTTGGAAAATGCAAAATAAGAGCATATTTGTGTTTCCATACTGTTTTTCCTAGTTTTCTAAAAATTTTAATTAATTATATTGTACAATAGGTGTTTTTGTTGATGCAAACAGAAGTCTTTTAGGTTTGAAATGGCCTGAGGGTGAATAAATGATGACAGAAATGTCATTTTTGTGTATACGAACGCTTCCATTTTTTGTGACGATGTTGGTGTTTGTTTTTACATGTTCAAAAAGGGTAATCATTTAATATATGGTATTGTTAAATGTTTTAGTCATCATAATTTTTAAACCATGTTTACGAGTATCCATTACGGCAAATTTAAAATAAAAATCTCTATATGTAGAAAAAAAAAAGAGTTTCCTCGTTTGAGGTGTGAAAAACTGTAATGCGAACATTACACTCGTGTGACTTTGTTATGCTAACTTTGTTTACTGTTGGTTGCTAGGTTACCAATACTATAGTCATCCACTCTAACAACTTGATGAAAACGTAGCTCGTTCACATTTGGGATTTGCATTTTCACATCATTCGCATTTGTTCTTCTTCTGCAAACTTAAATTTTGTACAACTGTTTACAAGTACTCTTTACTTTAAATTTCAAATAAAAAAATTATAAAAAATTAAAAAAAAAAAAACTTTTTAATCCTCTCTTTAGGTGTTTTTTGATATGAGTGAAGAACATGATGTGAATAATGAGAGAGGGAAACACATTTGCCGATTGAACACAAACATTACACATCCAAATCCAAACATTATAAGCCTATTATGCTTGCCTAGTTTACTGTTGGTTGCTAGGTTACTAATACTATCATCAGCCACTCTAATAACTTGGAGGAGCATTTTCTTTCACATTTCTTTATTCACAAACTAAAAAAAAACTGTTTACAAGTGTCCTTTATGCCAAATATCAAATAAAAATCTCTTTATACAATAAAATAAAAATGTTTTAATCCTTGCTGTTGATTTTTTTTTTCATAATCATAATACCATAATGAGAGAGGGAAACACATTTGCAGAATAAACTCTGACGTTGCAAACATTACACCCAACACACCCAAATCTAAACATTACAAACCCATTATGCTTGCCTAGTTTACATTTGGTTGCTAAGTTACCAATACTATGGTCAGCCACTCTAATAACTCGGAGGCGCTACTAGTTCACATTTGGGATTTGCATTTTTGCATAATTTGCATTTGTTTTCTTTTTTTTGCAAACTTAAAAAAAAAAACTGTTTACAAGTATTCTTTATGCCAAATATCAAATAAAAATATCTCTATTTGAGAAACGGAAACACATTTGGAGATAAAATGCAAATGTTACACATCCAGATCCAAACATCACAAATCCATTATGCTAGGTTACAAATACTATAGTCAGCTACTCTTATAACTTGATGGAAAGCAACTAGTTTGCATTTGGGAGTTGCATTGTCGCATAATTTGCATTTGCTGTTTTTTTTTGCCAATTTAATTTTTTTAAAATTATTTTTACAAATATTCTTTACGTCAAATTTAAAATAAAAAATTTGTTCGTTAAAAACAAACAAACAAACAAACAAACAAGAAAAACTTTTATCCTCGCTTGAGATGATTTTCAATCTCAATAATGTGAATAATTAGAGAGGGAAGCACATTTTCTGAATACACATCCAAATCTAAACATCACAAACCCATTATGTTTGCCTTGTTTACTGTTGGTTGCTAAGTTACCAATACTATAGTCAGCCACTCTAATATCTCGAGGCGCTACTAGTTTGCATTTGGGATTCACATTTTTACATAATTGACGTTTTTTCCTTTTTTCGGCAAACTTTAATACTGTTCACAAGTGTTATTTACGCCAAATATGAAATAAAAATCTCTTTATTCATAAAAAATCTTTGCTTGAGGTAATTTTTTTTTCAAACATAATGTGAATAGTGAGAGAGGGAAACGCATTTAAACGCAATAAGCTCTGATGTTGCGAGCATTATATACCCAAATTCAAATGTTACAAATCCATCATGCTTGCTTACTATGGTCACTCTAATAACTTGATGGAAGCGCTACTAGTTCACATTTGGGATTCGCATTTTCCCACAATTCGCATTTGTATTCTTTTCTTGAAAACCTCGAAAAGACTCTCTTCACGTCACCACTGAAATCCAGCTAGAGAGAACCTGACGTTGACTGTTGGCTTGGTGTCTCACGGCTCTTGTTTGCTGTATTAAATCACACACATGCACATGTTCATATCATTGTGTTCTTCTAGACATGAACTGATCATAGCAGTGCTGTTTCCCCTCCCTGTATCAATATGTTTGTGCTTTACGAGTTACCTTTCATTTCCTCCAAAAACTCTTTCATTCCTTTCGTAGAATGCTGACAGTATATATTGCTTACTTTTATGCCTTGTTATGTGTCTGTTGATCTTTTTTATGCTGTTTCTCCTTCCAGTTTTCTGTTTCCTTTCTTTGTTTTTGTAAATGTCGTCCCTGTTTTTCTGGTTCTCAGTGTGCACTGCTGACCAAGTTACTTTGTTTTCCTTTCACTTCCTTATTTGACCCCTACCCCCTCCCTCCTCTGATTGGGCCATGCGTGGTGGGTGTGGTTTGTGGGGGCGTGTCGACACCTCGGATCCGTCACCTGCGATTGGTCACCGGCACCGTTTCATGACACTCCACAACCAATCGCAAAACTCCCACATCCACCCATGCCGACGTGCTAAACAAAAATGCCCCAAATTTCCCTCCCCCACGATCCTCTCTGGTCACGACCTTACCTTGACGCACACCTGACTTCGTTTGCCCTCGGGGCAGTTTGCGGACGACCAAAGTGGCGAAGCAAGGCCCCAGCGCAAACTCTCCCGTTAAAGACCTGAAAGACCTTTCGGCCATGGACGCCTTCCGCTCCCGCAGCATCAGTGTGTCCGAGCATGCTGTGCGCAGGTAGAGCAATTTTGGTAACCTCAAAACCTCAACCGGTTATTATTATCCCTGCTTTTTCTGTTTTTTATTCTGTATGCAAGGACGGTGGGTGGGGCTTGGGCATTCAGGGCGGGGCGTTGTCTTGGCGATTGCGGGGTGGGCGTGAACATTTGATTTGAGCTCATTCTGACAATGGTGCATGCTGGAGGAGGGTTTTGTCTTTTACTTTCGGTTTTCATCAGTGGTAACGTTGAGTGCATGCATGCGCTAATGCCTTGCAACTGACTAGCGTGCATCTGTTTTGATTCAGACCTAACCCCATGCTTTTACCATGCTTTATTGATGGAGTTTGTTTGATGTCTTTTATTTTATTGCCTAAAAACACACAATACAAACACAGTGCTACGGAGCCCCTAAAGAGACATCGGGATGAATGAAAGATGAGATTCATTCAGTGCATCGTGTTCGATGTTCTTTCGCTCTAAAAATGTTAGTTCTTTTGCTCTGTTTTTGGGGTTTACATTCCTCTAACGCCACATTCACATGGAGCGTCAGCGTCAACGCTTCCTATTGACTTTGAATGGGTGACGTCAGGCGATGCCTAACTGCATTGTGGATCCGTCGGCGCAGCTTCAGCCGCGTTGCTCGATGCAGAAGTTTAGAATTTCTCAACTTTTCAAGCGGAAGCGTCAGCCAATCAGATCACTTTATGCAAATATCCCAGCTCAAAGAGTAGCCAACAGCCTCCATACAATTTGATAGCGGTAAACGGAGGAGACATTTTAAAATGGAGGATGAACTCATCATTGCAGTCGGAAATCACCCGGTCCTTTATGACCAATCGCAATGTATACCGGGAGTCATACTGGAGAGTTGCTGAGCTCCGGTCAAATTTCATTGGCTGATGGTACTGTGACGATTGCGTCAGCGCCAAACTTCAGACACGCCCTCTGTCAAGCGTTGACGCTGAAGCCCCGTGTGAATGGGGCGTAAGAAACTGTGCGTAAGCTTACAATGTTTTTAGCATTCAGTGGCAAAACTTTTGAGTTCACATTTAAAAGTTTTGGGTAACTCACAGAAGATTTTTCTCTCTGATACTTTTGCGTTCACACAGAAATGCTCCAAAGGCATACCTTATGTTTTAAACACATATTCATATTTTAATGACGCATTTGTGTTTTAATGACAATATTTTAATGACATTCTCTTGAAAAACAAGAGATTGGGATTGCGTGCAAAACTTGTTTCTCCTAAAACTCCTAAAATTAATATTTAATTGTACCTGCACTAATGTTGTGTATTTTTTGTATTATTTTTCTTATTATTTTATTGCTCTTGTTTTATTGTACGGTGTCCTTGAGTTGCCAGAAAGGCGCCTTTTAAATAAAAAGTATTATTATTATTATTATTATTATTATTATTATTATTATTATTAAAATCTTGTCATTCGTTTGCAGAACTCTCAAACTTTTCTTTCTCCTGAGAAATTTAGCCTTTGGTACCTTTTACTCTAGTGCGTTTCCCTTTCATATTAGTGTTTTTATTCCAGCTAATACACACCAAGGCTTGTGTCGGCTCTCGTCTAATTCCACCTGGACCAAAAAGCTGCCCGTGAACACACTAAACGAATGAAAGCCGACTGGTTTGTGTCTTTCCACACCACGGGGGAAATGGAAAACTAGATCTTTCGTTTGCACACATGAAAAACATGTGTAGTAATAATATTATCATGCTAAATGTCACACACCACAAAGGGATTTGCTCCTGCAAAATATGTCTAATAATCCAGATCATTTGCAAATATCTAAGAAATGTGCCAAAGTTACAGCCAGACTCTTCGTGATCCTTTTTGGCTCGAATTGTGTACTTGCTATGTCACTTCTGTACGTCACATTCGCGCTCTGATTTATTGCTGATTAACCAATCAGAGCGATCTTTTCAGTCGACAATTTTGCATGCTAAATCGGGCCAATAAGCCCTGATGTTAACCCGACAAGAGTGGAAAACAGAGTTGTGTGGAAAACACCAAACCAACTAGCCGGAGCTGACCGTAAGCTTGCTGTGTCCTGGCTCTAAAACGTGTAATAAACATTGATTACATTTCTAAACATCCTTAATAAACATCCTTACATCCTTTTTCTGGCATCCAAAATTGTGGTCTTCCGATTGTGTAATAGTCATATAAGGAGAGCCTGAAGAGAATGATACACACCCTGGCCACTTTATTAGGTACACCTATCCGACTGTTCGTTAGCGCAAATTTTTCATCAGCCTACATGGCAGCAGCAACTCAGTGCAGTTAGGCATGTAGACATGGTCAAGAAGATCTGCTGCAGTTCAAACAGAGCATCAGAATGGGGAAGAATTTGAGAGACTTTGAATGTGGCATGGTTGTTGGTGCCAGATTGGCACTAGTAAGGTGTACCTAATAAAGTGGCAGGTGAGTGTATGCAATAGGCAAGAAGACCAATAAGAGCACGATTGTTGTTAGGCATGCCTCTATTGTCAAAAGTTTGCATTTATTACAGATGTTACACTAAAATGAAAACAGCTGGTCAAAGAAGTTGGAGTAGTTTGGATGCCTGGCATAACCATGATAAAAAAATATGGGTATTAAAAGGAAAAGCATTAGCATAAACAGCACCTTAATAACCTTTATTTAACCAGGTAAGCAAATCGTGAACCAGTTCTCATTTACAGTGACGACCTGGCCAAAATGCAACGTAAAAAGCAGATACGTTAGCATGCAAAGCGTTTTTCTCGTCTAGCAAAACTTTTTCTGTTCCACTCAGAAAATGTATGTTTACTCATGAAATACTTGTAATCAAGTCTGGGAGAAGAACTACATTTGTTTTGTGAGATAATGCGAAGCTTCTCAGGTGAAATGCAATACTTTTTTGGGGGGAGCAAGGTATTTCAGGGAAGTGACGAGTTTTTTTTTTTTTGTTTTTTGTGCGTGTGTGAGAAAACAAGGAAAGCAAATGTATTAGCATTAAAAAAAACTGTTTGCTACTTTTTGACTTTTTCCTACATCTCTGTTTTCCTTTTATGGGCTTCGTAGCACACACACACACACACACACACACGCACACACACATGCACACACACACAGGAGGCATGTGCTTATTACAAACTAAAGTATGCAGATATTCACGTAATCCAGCGACTAGCTTCTCGATCTCTGCTGTTTGTTGATTGGTGGCAGTAATTCAGCTCCCGAACACCAGGGGGCTCCACTTGCTCAACCTGCTGCCTGTTTAACCTTCACTCACACACGTCACTTTCACTCATTCACACACTCTTTGTGATCCAGGTAAAGTATTCATCCATGTTTTCATGAATCATGAACAGAAGTCGCGCAAAAAGCGACGCAGACGTGCCGAAAAGGTTTCACTGTCGTCCTCTTCAAATGCTCTTCCTCCATGTTTATTTTTTAGTTTTTAGTGCTTTTAGAGAATTTTAATGCTGTTATCATGTTATTTTAGTCTTAAATGAAATGCAATAATACTATTTGGATATAACATACACTGATTATTTACTTTACTTAAAGTAAACAAAAGCTTTACTTTATTACATACCTGTCAAAATAACTTGATATAATGGACAAAATTTGTTGTTTAAAAGAAAACCCACAATGATGGACGTGTTTAGATGTTGTTATTATTGTTATTATTATTATTATTATTATTATTATTATTATTATTATTATTATTATTATGTGTAAATGTCTGTACTCAAACATGCACCCAAAACCCAGAGGTTCCATATTCGCCCTGCCTCAAATTGCGTGTACAGAATCCGTTTGGGAAACAGCATCTGTTTATCACTATGGAGCGCGTCTGACAGTCACGCACCGCTACATGAGTGTTTTAAGCATTGCATAGGAAGGGTGACGGCAATGGAAAGAAAGGGAATCCTGCCAGTTTTATATTTATTTGAAAGTGTTTTCATGCCTAAAAAAACGAAAGCACAGACCTGACTCACATTTATGATCAAGCAGCGCACCCTGGTGGTTCGGCGGTATGGTTTGCATATAGGGAGGATTGGCTCTTTAATGTTTATTGCCACCCTTCATAGAAAATGCAGGAGAAATATGGGAAAATACCTTTACGGGATGATAGCAGGATAGAATTGTATAATAACGGGAAAAACGGAAGGGTTGACAGATATGACTTAAAGTAAGTAAACCTATTATAACTTGGAACTGTTAAGCTTTAATTTCTGTAATTACACACATAGTTTGTTTACTTAAAGTGAGTAAACACATTGCCTTAATTTATAAGTAAACTAATTGTTTTTAAAGCAACAGATTTACTCAGTTATTTTAAGTAAAATCAATTAATCCTATCCTTTTTTACAGAGTAAGTAGTTAACAGCGAGCATTTAAAGGGGCAGTTCACTAAAAAATGTACATTTTTTTCTCATTATTTACTCACTCTCAAGTAATTCTTAATTTTTAAGATTATTTTTCTACACAAAACGAAACAAGATCATCTGAAGCATGTTAGAAAAGAAGCAGTCATTGACATGTATAATAATAGGCCTGTCAGGATATCTTTTTGTTGTTGTTGTTGTTGTACTATATGTTGCACCAAAATATACTGTGATTAAATGATATTATTGTCAAGAACGTTTTATGCAACTCATTATTATATAATGCCAGAATGACAATATAATATAATCTAATGCAAGAACACTCTTCCAAAGAACACATCATATTTCATTCTTAAGAATATTTCGTTTAATTATAGTCATTTTAACAGTTTAATAATCAGGAGTCAGAATGTGAACACTCATCTCCTAAATACATAATAATAATGATAATAATAATAATAATAATAAATGTGAACACAAAAGTGCAAGGTAAAGAGTAACAGAGGCTGTGATATCTGCGACCAGATCTATTTTCAGCTCTCAGACACCCACATGAAAATATACTATAGTAATTAATAGTAAATACTCTAGTGTTTTAAACATACTGTTACCTCCAATAGAGATGGAGATGTCTCACAATCAGCTAATAAGTTGCCAGAATTGTTTTTTTTTTTTATATGTGGGTGATATTTATTACATCACCAAAAAGGATAGAGGACATGTCAATGTTTTGTGCGATGAGTCAATATATTGATTATTAAGACAGGCCTAATTATGAGAAGAAAAAGTGATATAATGGAAGTCAATGGCTGCTTTTTCACGCATTCTTGAATATATCTGTGTACTCTAACAGCTTCTGGAACAATTGGAGGATGAGGACATCATATTTTAAATTTTTACCTAACAGATCTAATTTTAAATAGCTTTAATTAATGAATTATTTATTATTTGATATTAGAATTAATTATTGGTAAATAAGCCCAAATTGCTCATTTTTGAATGATCTAAAATCAGTTTTGTTAGCTATAATTAAAAATCAATGTTGTTCATGTTTGTTTGCTTTCAGACTGTCTTAACAATGACCTCTTGGGTAAGACAAAAATATTATTATTAATTATCATAATGAATTGATCATGTTATATCAGTGTAAAACTGACTTTAAATACACAAATAAAAAAGATTTTACTTGAAATCTACAGAGAAAAAGTATTTAAATAATTGAAAAAATAAAAACATGTCATAAAGTAATTGTAATATTTTGGATTATCTCATAATTATAATTTGGATCATTTCAATTTACATTTAATAAAATAAAATTTAAACCTTAAAAACCTTTTTGTCCAAATATCTGAAGGTTTTATAGATCAGTTTTATTAATTTTCGACATTTTTCTTTTTTATATCTAACAGTGTCTAATTTTAAATAGCTTAAGTTAATGAATTCTTTATTTATTTGATATTAGAATTAATTATTGGTAAAAAATAAGCCCAAATTACTCATTTTTGAATGATCTAAAATCTGTTTTGTCCGCTATAATTAAAAATCAATATTGTTTATGTTTGTTTACTCTTTACAATGTCCTCAATTAAAGATTATAAATAAAAGATTTTACTTAAATGTGTAATCATATTTAAAATTTTTGGGTGAACTACCCCTTTAAAAATGAAGCCTAAATTCTATCCTCAGGGATGCCCAAACTGGTTCCTGGAGGGCCAGCGTCCTGCATAGTTTACCTCTAATCCCAATCAGACACACCTGAGCCAGGTAATCAAGCTCTACTGGGCTTGCTAGAAACATCCCGGCAGGTGTGTTGAGGCAAGTTGGAGCTAAACTGCATGACACAGGCCCTCCAGGACCGAGTTTGGGGACCCCTGTTCTACCCCTTTATTAATTAACGCCACTCGTATCCAGCAGATGGCAGCGTGGCATCAGTCGAGTCATACAGCAGCGTCCTGACAATCACTGAGTAATCTTCAACCCCTGAACGTCTGTATTTTATTAACCCAGTGCGTCTGATTAGCATAAAATCTATTAGGTCTCCCAGTTACAGGATGCTAATGAATAGAGCGTCCTCTATTAGCAAGCACAGGGACTTCATACGGCATATTTGCTCGATTATTTAGCGTCTCTCTGCAGATTATACGCTGCCATCGGTTTACTGATTGCCTCAAGTATTTCTGTGCCAAAGGGGATTTATTTGGGGGATTTCAAGGTCGCTCGTTATGACAGATCTTGGCTACATTAGTGAGAAAGCAAGCTAATGATGTTGATCCACATGACAAGCTACTGGATTCTTCCTGAGGGAAAATTAAGAAAAGGAGGGCTTCAGTTTTACTCCTATCAGTTTTAGTAATGTTATAATTTTATCTTATTTATAGGTAACCGTGTCCAATTTTAAATAGCCTTATTTATTGTATTATTTATTTATTTTGGGGGGGGGGGGGGGGGTGACACGGTGGCTCAGTGGTTAGCACTGTCGCCTCACTGCAAGAAGGTCGCTGGTTCGAGTTCGGGTCCCAGCTGAGCCAATTGGCATTTCTTTGTGGAGTTTGCAAACATATGCTGGAATAGTTGGCGGTTCATTTTGCTGTGGTGACCCCTGATATACAAGGGACTAAGTCGAAGGAAAATGAATGAAAATTGGTGTAAATAAGCCAAAATTAAAAACAGATTTGTTTGCTATAATTAAAATCAATGTTGTTTATGTTTGTTTACTTTTAGACTGTCTTTACAATGACCTCTTGGGTAAGACAAAAATATCATTATTAATTATCTTTATGAATTTATTGTGTTATATCAGTGTAAAACTGACTTTAAATATACCAATAAATAAGATTTTATTTGAAATCTACAGAAAAAAGTATTTAAATAATTTAAAAAAAATTTAAATGTCATAAAACAAATGTAATATTTTGGATAATCTCATAATTAGCATTTGGATCATTTCAATTCACATTAAATAATAATAAAAAAAACATTAACCTTAATTTTTGTCCAAATATCTGAAGGTTTTAGATATCAGTTTTATTAATATTAGACATTTTTCTTTTTTTATATCTAACAGCTTCTAATTGTAAATGTTAATGAATTATTTATTTATTTGAAATTAGGTTTAATTATTGGAATAAATAAGCCAGAATTGCTTATATTTGAATGATCTAAAATAATTTTTTAACTATAATAAAAATCAATATTGTTTATGTTCTTTTGCTTTTAGACTGTCTTAACAATGACCTCTAGAGTAAGACAAAAATATTAAAATTAATCATTATTATAAATTGATTGTATTAAATCAGTGTAAAACTGACTTTAAATAAACAAATTAAAAACATTTTACTTTAAATCTATGGAAAAAAGTATTTAAATAATGTAAAAGATTAATGTCATAAAATAATTGTAATATTTTGGATAATCTCATAATTATAATTTGGATCATTTCAATTTACATGAAATAAAAAAATTAAACCTTTAGCTTTTTAATTTTTGTCCTAATATATGAAGGTTTTAGATAAAAGTTTTATTCCTTTTAGATATTTTTCTTTTTTATATCTAACAGTGTCTAATTTAAAATAGCTTTAGTTAATAAATTATTTATTTATTTAAAATTAGAATTAATTATTGGTATAAATAAGCCAAACTTGCTCATTTTTGAATGATGTAAAATCAGTTTTGTTAGCTATAATTAAAATCAATGTTGTTTATGTTTGTTTACTTTTAGACTCTTTGCAATGACCTCTAGAGTAAGAAAAAAATGATAATTATTTATTATTATAAATTGATTGTGTTAAATCAGTGTAAAACTGAGCTTAAACAAACAATGAAAAAAATGATAAATAAAAGATTTTACTTTAAATCTACACAAAAAATATTTTAGATAATTTAAACATTAAAAATTTCAAAGTAATTGTAATATTTTGGATAATTTAATAATTATAATTTGGATCATTTCAATTCACATTTAATTAAAACCTTAAAATAAATGTATAATAATAAAAATGTCTTACTTTAAGGTGATGTCTTTATTATTATTTTTGTATAAATATCAAAGTTTTAGATATCAGTTTTATTTATTTTAGACAATTTCTTTTCTTTTTCCAATTTTAAATTGCTTTATTTAATGTGTTATTTTTTTATATTAGATATTATATTATAAATAATAACAATCAATAATATGTAATCACAAAAAATAATCACAATAAATAATCAAACCAAAATTGCTTATTTTTAAATTATCAAAAATCTGTTTTATTAAATATAATTAGAAACAAAATTGAGTATTTCCCTTTACTTTTGTGTCTGTCTTTACAATGACCTCTAGAGTAAGATAAAAAAAAATTATAATGAATTATTATTATGAATTGATTGTGTTATATCAGTGTAAAACTGATTTTAATCCAACAAATAAAGATTTGACTTTAAATCTACAGAAAAAAAGTATTTTAAATATTTAAAAATGTCCTAAAATAATTGTAATATTTTGGATAATCCATTGATTCATTTTCTTTTCAGCTTAGTCCCATTATTAAAAGCGGAATGAACCACCAAGTCATCCAGCATATGTTTTACGCAGCAGATGCCCTTCCAGTTTCAACCCATCACTGGGAAGCACCCATACACTCCGGAAACCGGAGCACCCGGAGGAAACCCATGCCAACTCGGGGAGAACATGCAAACTCCACACAGAAATGCCAACTAACCCAGCTGAGGCTCGAATCAGCCACCACCTTGCCATCGCGCCACCCTTATTTTGAATAAATTCATAATTATAATTTGGATAATTTCAATAATACTGCAATAAAAATAAACTAATAAAAATAAACTAATAATAATTTCTTTCTTAAATGTTATGTTTTTTTTGTCCAAATATTGAAGAGTTCTTAAAGCAAGAATCACTTTCTCGACAGGTAAAAAATATTATAATGGTTTTCAAAAAACAAAACAAAACTCTGAATCAAACCTTTTTTCCTCAAAACAAGCCGACTAATCTGCCTGTGGTGTCAGCAAAATCATCTAAAAGCAAGATATTCACTCGATTTTGACTTATTTCTGCAGTTTAATGTTAGATTTGATCTAAATGTCAAGTAATTTGACATTTTAAAGTGAGTTTAAGAAAAACACAGGGCTTTAGTTTTACCTTTTTAGTCTCCAGAATAGGATCGACTCATTAAAAGTGAAACCTTTCGCCTCTACTTGAATGAAATATTAATTGCTCAGTATCTCAGATCTGATAAAGATGTATGCCGATGTGTCGCTATTAAATACATTGATATTCTGCACCTCCATCACTTAATGCCTCACTAAAGTAATACTAGTATTAATACTCATTTGCGGCGCGCTCATCAACAGTAGAGCGATACGAGCATTTGAAGAGACGCTGAACAGTGAAACGTTTTCTGTGCAGTGATAAGGTGTTCAAGTTGGAAACTGCCTTTGGTAAAAGATCAACTGGCTTAGTATTTCTGTTTCTATTTCTAAGGAGGTGTTATTTATGCTGATGTTATATATGATTGTGTTAAATATAATTATAATATTATTACACTTTAAAAAATGCTGGTTGTTGTAACCTAATGTGGGGTCAAATGGATTAAGTGATCAAGTGATTCGTTCAAAATGGCTGATTCATTTAGAACAAAGTTATTTGAGTTGCTGTTTCCCAGTTCACATGCTATTCATCCTAAATAGTATTCGAAGATAGAATTGGCGTGTCCCAAATCATAATATGTTGAAAAATAATTAATTCAAGCGATTCATTCAAAATGACTGATTCATTTACAACAAAGTGACTGAGTTGCTGTGTCTCAGTTCGCATGCTATCGCATTCTAAATAGTATTCGAAAGTAGAATGAGTGTCCCAAATCATAGTATGTTGAAAATGAATTCATGCAATTTGTTCAAAATGGCTGATTAATTTAGAACAAAGCAATTTGAGTTGCTGTCATAAATTCCTACTATGCATCCCAAATAGTATTCGAAGATAGAATTAGCGTGTCCCAAATCATAGTATGTTGAAATTTAATTCAAGCGATTCGTTCAAAATGGCTGATTGATTTAGAAGAAATCGATTGAATCACTGTGTCATAAATTCACATACTATCCATCCTAAACAAGTCGGCTGATTCATTTAGAACAATGTGATTGAGTTGCTGTGTCATACCTTGCATACTATCAAATCCTAAAATAGTATTTGAAGATAGAATTATCTTCTTCCAAATCATAGCATCTTGAAAATCAATTAATTTGATTCATTCAAAATGGCTGATTCGTCTAGAACAAAGCTATTTGAGTTGCTGTGTCATAAATTCACATACCATTCATCACAAATAAGATTCGAAGATAGAATTAATGTATCCCAAATCATAGTATGTAGACAATTAATTCAAGTGATTCGTTCAAAATGGCTGATTGATTTAGAAGAAATTGATTGAATTACTGTCATAAATTCACATACTATCCATCCTAAATAATATTCAAAGATAGAATGAGTGTCCCAAAATCATAGTATGTCGAAAATTAATTCAAGCGATTCATTCAAAATTGCTAATTCATGTAGAACCTAGTGAGTTGTGTCGTAAATTATCATATTACTAATTCTGATTAGTATTTGAAAGTAAAATAAGTGTTCCAGATCATGTGTTGAAAATTTCAAGCGATTTGTTAAATGGCTGATTCATTTAGAACAGAGGTGGGCAAACTGCGGCCCGCTGAACACTTTCATCCGGCCCGCGAGGTAGTTCTTAAAATGCTGCTTCTGATTAACGGTTTGGTTTCAGAATTAGTACATTAATGATGCAATACAAGCGAACACCAATTGATGGCAGTATTGCACGCGGTACAGTTAGCGCAACCAGTAGAATTTGAACCCACTCTCGGATATTAAAATGCACTCAACCGTTTATGAATGAAAATGAGTCAGGCAAAAAAAAGAAAAAATGACTCTGAATGTCATGTGTTAAAGAGACAGTAGACAACAAAATACTTCTAATATGCCAAGAAAGCATTGCTGTTTTTAAAGACTACAACCTAAGTCGCGATTTTTCAAGCGAACATTCTAATTATACAGTCAACCAGTCACCTGCAGAAAAGGCAAACAAGGGTTCAAAACATGCCACAAACAAAAGCAAAAGACATTTATGAAGCAGTGCTCTTTTCAAGATTCTAATTTGACTTGTAAATTTGACTCAATAATAACTATTTAAAAAATCTGTTTTGTGTTAATGTGACATGTTTCTGTCCGGTATTACATGTTCCATGCATACTGCCACTATAAATAAAAGTTATTTTTTTGAAGGATTTGACATGTGGCCCTTCACTTGGTTTGCAAAACTTGATGAGGCCCTCTGGTCTAAAAAGTTTGCCCACCTCTGCTTTAGAACAAAGTGATTGAGTTGCAGTTTGAGAAATTAGCATACTATTAATTCTGAGTAGTATTTGAAAATAGAATTAGTGTGTCCCAAATCATATGTTGACAATTCATTTAAGTGATTTGTTCAAAATGGCTGATTCATTTAGATCTAATCGATTTTAGTTGCTGTGTCCCAGTTCGCACACTATTCATCCTAAATAGTATTCGAAAATAAAATTAGTGTCCCAAATCAAAGTATGTGTATAATTAATTCAAGTGGTTCGTTCAAAACGGCTAATTCATTTAGAACAAAGCGATTGAGTTGCTGTGTCATCAACTCACAAACTATTCATCCTAAATAGTATTTGAAGATAGAATTAGCGTGTCCCAAATCACAATATGTTGAAAATGAATTCAGTCGATTTGTTCAAAATGGCTGATTCATTTAGATCAAAATGATTGAGTTGCTGTGTCCCAGTTCGCATACTATTGCATCCTAAATAGTATTCGAAAGTAGAATGAGTGTCCCAGATCATACTATGTTCACAATTCATTCAATCGATTCATTCAAAATGGCTGATTCATTCAGGACAAAGCGATTTGAGTTGCTGTGTCCTAGTTTGCATACTATCGCATCCTAAATAATATTAAAAAATGTATTTAGTGTCCCAAATCATAGTATGTTGAAGAGATTTTTCCAAAGTTACCTGGCTGGTCTACTATTTCTTGTCGACCATCTGATCTAAGTACAGATCAGTGTGTAGTCTAACGACAAATATTACCTACAATGCATTGCTCATTGGACATGAATTACAAACACAGTTAAAAAGTCTTAACAAACTACAAACATGGCGGATTCGCAAGACCAGAATGATTGTTAAAATCTAACCGACAATATTTAAAATACATTTTCTGTGTTATATTTCATCAGCAACAACAAGGTGAACTTTTAAAAAGACGTGTTCAGGCATTAACTTCTGAATGCATAATTCAGCAAACACCTGAAGAGATTTTCCACATGAAAGCCTGGTGAATGGCAGATTAACCTGCTGCTGCTTAAATCTCCAGTGTGGTTGGACATTAAATATGAATGAAATGTGGATGATGTGTAAAGATGATTGACAGGTCATGTTACTAAGCAACAGAATGTCCCGTTTATTAGGACATAGCAAGTCCAAAGCTTGCGTACTCTTCCGTTAGACACTCAAAAGTATATACTTTTTCCTTGACAAGCAGTACATACTTAGGACGTAGTACAAGTAGATGAATTATGAATGAATTATTGAATCACTGAATCAAAAATGATTCATTTAGTGAATGATTATGCATTTCCTTCCATTGACGAAACAGAATATTGTGTCTAAAACTCACTGGACATTGTATGATTGTGTGATGGAGCACACGCTGGGACTGTTGTCCGTGTGTGAGTGTTTATTGTGTGATGGACTTATGGGTGAAGGCTCAGGGTAATCAGAAGGTCATCGGATCGATTTATGGAGATAAAGTCAGTTTTGCCCTTGAGTAAAGTGTGTGACGGCATGTTGCAGATTCAGCCTTATCTCAGTCAACTGCATTAGAGAATCACTACAGAAAACACAGCATCACGCTTGCGGTGAATTACAGTGTCTGCTTACATGCTTTCAGGGTTGAAAAGCAGAATAGCATTGTAATAAAATGAAATGAGCTTTTTATTTCAATATTAAATTTGTAATGACATATTTTTTTTGCTATATGTGACAAGTAAATATATGAACCATTGCATGAGATTTTATTTTATGTAGTTTAGAAATATATTAAAATAAAAATATTATAAAATTAACTAAAATTAGAATGCTATTTGCTGTAAATGACTCGTGAAAATATGCACTGCTCATCTTGATTTTAATTGATGTCTGTTAGAAATGTATTGAAATAAAAAAACGACATAAAATAAATGTATTTAATTGTTTTTCAAAAATGTAATGTAAGTCTAATGCTAAAATTAATACAAATATTAAAAAGTTTTTTTTTTTATATGTTGTTGTTTGTAGATTTAAGTGAAGATTGTAGTTTTGTGGTTAAATGTAAGAAAAGTGGAAATTGTAGTTTAAAAATAAGGCATTTCTTACATTTTTTAAAAATAATTTTTTTTGCTATAAAAATATGCATGAAATAAATTAAGCTATAATTTGTAATTTATTATATATTGCATATGAACATATACACCGGCCACTTTATTCGTTACACCTGTCCTACTGCTTGTTAACGCAAATTTCTAATCAGCCAATCACATGGCAGCAATTCAATGCATTTAGGCATGTAGACATGGTCAAGACGACCTGCTGCAGTTCAAACAGAGCATCACAATGAGGAAGAAATGTGATTTAAGTGACTTTGAACATGGCATGGTTGTTGTTGAGTTTTTCAGAAACTGCTGATCTACTGGGATTTTCACGCACAACCATCTCTAGGGTTTACAGAGAATAGTCTGAGAAAGAGAATATATCCAGTGAGCGGCAGTTCTGTGGACGCAAATGCCTTGTTGATGCCAGAGGTCAGAGGAGAATGGCCAGACTGGATCCAGCTGATAGAAAGGCAACAGTAACTCAAATAACCACTTGATACAACCGAGGTCTGCAGAAGAGCATCTCTGAACGCACAACACCTCCAACCTTGAGGCGGGTGGGCTACAGCAGCAGAAGACCATACCGGGTGCCGCTCCTGTCAGCTAAGAACAGGAAACTGAGGCTACAATTCACATAGGCTCACCAACACTGGACAATAGAAGACTGGAGAAACGTTGCCTGGTCTGATGAGGCTCCATTTCTGCTGCAACATTCGAATAGTCGGGTCAGAATTTGGCATCAACAACATGAAAGCATGGATCCATCCTGCCTTGTATCAGCAGTTCAGGCTGGTGTTGGTGGTGTGATGGTGAGGGGGATATTTTCTTGACACACTTTGGGCCCATTAGTACCAATTGTGCATTGTGTCAACACCACAGCCTACCCGAGTATTGAATCTATGCCATGAAGGATTAAGGCAGTTCTGAAGACAAAAGGGGTCCAACCCGGTACTAGAAAGGTGTACCTAATAAAGTGGCCAGTATAAATACATATTTATAATTTACTTAATAAAGTTTTACTACACTATAAAGTTTTGATTTTGCTTTAAAGATGTAAATACCGTTGCTAAACGCAAATATGTACATTTTATTTAGTTTATCTTTTGTTATTAATTGCAGTACGAGACAGTTCCTCCTCCTGTTGTTCTGATTGTGGAGTTGTGTGTTCGTGTGACAGACTCTCTCTGTAATCTAATAATCTCTCTCTATAATCAGCTCACGGTGTTCTTCTTCTGTTCTTCGCTGTGCTGTCGTTGTTTGCTGGGCGTTTTGAAGGCCGAATGTAATAGTAGATGTAATGGCTGTTCTGCGGGTCTCCGTGGGTCACTCTGACCTTTTGTAGAGTGTGTTTTGCTGTCCGTGTGGTCTCTGATGCCCACTCACACACACACACACACACACACACACACACACACACACTGTTCTGTTGTGCTGAAGCGAACATGTCCTTTGGTTGATTTCAGTTTGGCTCTCAGAGATGGATCACGCCTGATAAGCAATCGCCATTGTCAGCATTGGTCAAGGTGGTTGCTAAGGCGTTGCTAGGGTCGTGTTTTTTAATGCAATTATTATTGCGTGTGTGAGTGCTCGCTTGCCTGCGTGTCGTCAGTGTGTGTATTATCTGATCGTGTGTCGTCTGTGTGTGTGTTTCATCTGAGTGAGTGAGTGTGTGTGTGTGTGTGTCATCGGAGTCTGTGTTCGTCAGAGTGTGAGTATTCGTGTTGTCTGAATGTGTGTTCTAAGTGTGTGCGTGTCGTCTGAGAGTGTGTGTTAGTCATCTGAGTGTGCGTTTCATCAGTGTGTGTCTGTCTGTCTGTGTGTGTGTGTGTGTGTGTCGTCCATCTATGAGTGTCTGTGTTTTCTGTGTGTGTGTGTCAGCTGAGTGTGTGTTTGTGTCATCTAAGTGTGTGTTCATCAGAGTGTATATGTGTTCTCTGAATGTGTTGTGTGTGTGTATGTGTTTTAGTTAGTATGCATATTTGTGTTGTCTGAGTGTGTGTCCCATCTGTGTGCGTGTGTGTGCGTGTTTGTGCCGTCTGTGTGTCATCTGAGTGTGTGTCCCATCTGTGTGTGCGTGTGCGTGTGTTGTCTGTGTGTCATCTGAGTGTGTATTCCATCTGTGTGTGTCTGTTTTGTATGT
>CAIGQQ010031166.1:372262-392338 GCA_903798035.1 Danio albolineatus | reverse complement strand
AAATGAATGAATCGGATGAATCAGTAAAGGATGAATCAGTATAGGATAATTTGGATGAATCAGAACGAGATGAATTAAAGTAATCAAAATTGGAGTAATCAGAATTGGATGAATCAGATTAATTACAATCAGATAAATTAGATTAATTAGAGTTTGGATGAATCAGAAGTGGATGAATCGGATAAATCAGTAAAGGATGAATCAGAATCGGATGAATCTGCTTAATTAGAATTAGATGAATCAGATTGATCAGAATCTGGAAATTCGGATTGATCAGAATCAAATGAATCAGTATAGGATGAATCGGTTTAATTAGATTTGGAGGAATCAGATTGGTCAGTATCGGATGAATCAGAATTGAATGATTCTGATAAATTGGATTAATCAGAATCGGATGAATGAATCTGAATGAATGTGTGGTTAGGCCTGTGTGTGTATGATCTACTCCAGCACTGATTGACTGTCAGGTTGTGAGTGTGTGCTGTGCCCCGTCCTGTGCAGGATGCAGACGTCCAGCACCACCTGCAGTCTGGGCTCAGCGGATGAGAACGCGGTGATGCAGGCAGACGACGCTCTGAAGACGGTCCATCTGGAGCTCACCGAGACATGCTTGGACATGATGGCCAGATACGTCTTCTCCAACTTCTCCGCTCTGCCCAAGAGGTGCGCGCAGTCATCGTAAAAACAACTAGATGAAGAACTTATAGCAAATGGAGCACGTTAATTCATTTAAAAAGGAACAGGAAACATTGATGAATTTATTCTGTGGAGCGTTTTCAGAGGTGTAGAGCAGTATGTAAAATGCTGTCGATCTCTAGTGTAGTGGGTTGTTTTCAGAAGGAGAAAGGCAAGCTTGTTTTCTGTGTGTGTTTTTCTCCTCTCAGGTCTCCTATCGCTGATTTCCTGTTATCCGGTGGTCCCAGTATGACGTGGCTGGTTGGGAATAAGTTAGTGACCATAACCACAAGCGGCGGCTCGCGAACACAAGCTCTTCTGGGTCTGGACATGACAGAGAGACCTGGTGGAGGAGAAATGACCAGGTGATTCACTGTTCACTCTTCAGATTTCTGGTCTGAGTAGATGAAATGAGGCTAAAAACTAAACATGCTCATCTGTTGTGTTTGTGTCCTGCAGGTCTGACCCGTCTCTGCACACCCGACAGACCAAAGAAGCTCCCGCTAAACTAGAGTCTCAGTCCGGCCAGCAGATCAACACCAACACACGCACACGAGTCCGCTCTATATCAGGTAAACACACAGATTTAAGGGTGGGAGGAAATAATCGATGCATTGCGATTCTTGGACTATCCCGAATCGATTCTCATATCTTCAGACACAGACAGTCCCATATGAGCTTAACCAATGCACACAGTCTGAGCAGGAGATGTGTATGATTAGTTCACCCTTTGAGCCGTTCGTTTATCATGTAACGGCATGTAAAGAAATGACTCGAGAGATGAACGAACATCTGTTTTCGGCTCTGACTGCATATGATTGGCTTCTGTCTTCTACATCATGAATGACTGACTCAAACCCTGATAACAGACTTGAAAAAGGAGCTAATCCTCTCCTCCACATTCACAAATGTGCTCCTGAGTGAATGAACGAATCACTCCCTCAGAGGACTCATCATTCTCAGGTCACATAAAAGATTCGTTCAAAATGAATGATTCGTTCAAGAATGACCCATCACTAGGTCCAGACAGAATCTGCTGACATTTTTTCCTATTTCTGCACAGCATTTTCTAAAAATCTGCGGATTTATACGGGATGTTTTTGGGAGTATCGTAAATAAAAACTTACTATATGAAATGAAATAAAAAAATAATGACTTTTTAACTTTTTTTTAATGTCTACAATACAAATCCAATTAAATTCACTTATTTTGTAAACAAAGCAAGTCTCTCAAATAATATATCAACTAGAAGACAGAAAATAGTACTTTACTTACTGTATTGTAAATAAATCATATGAACATTTTCAAATTAGTCAATATTAGGGGTGTAATGGATCACAGATCTCACGGTTCAGCTCACATAATGTTTTTTTAGTCACGGATCGGACCATTTTTCGGATCAGCAAAAAAAAGGTGTGTGTGAGGGGGAGGGACAAATGTTATTCGCTTTCCATTTATTACAAAAACAGCACTGCAAAAAACCTTTTGGTTTTAACAAACAGAGCTTAGAACCTGTAATTGTATTAAAAATAAAATTAAGAATTAATCAGCTGAGTAAAAATAAATTGCAAAATATTACTATCAATGTTACTACCAGTGCTGATGACGCTGAATGTGGAAATCTAACATTATAATTTGTACAACCCATATTTATTTTAGTCTCATTTTCAGTAAATGATTCAGTGATTCACTCATAAATCTTCATGTTTCATTGCTAGATAGATCATTCTTGAAGAATTATTCAGTGGCATATTTTTGATGGCTGGTTGAAATAATGTAATTGCTGCCTACAAATTTTCATTTTTGAGTGTCGTTAAATGCATATGACGGTGATTTTACTCTTTACGATAAACATCAGTGGATTTCTCTAAACCAGGGGTGTCCAAACTACGGCCTGCGGGCCATCTGCGGCCCGCAATCAGTTTAGTGGCAGCCCGCGAGGCTTTTTATAAATATTAATAGGATCTGGCTCGCTGTATAAAAATAAATGTAATTCAATAAATAACCAACAGGTGTCGCTATCACGTACCTTCAATTAGACCACACTGAAGGAAATATAATTGATAACCTCATTTTTGCGAGCCATGGCGCAACCAAGAAGAAGTAAAATCAACAATGATTGCAGGAAATGGCCTAGTTTCACAAGATTCAAATTTCATTCAAATTTCCCTTGATGAAACGCCATTCAAAAAGGATGATGAGTCTGTTTGGTTCCACATATATATGTGAGCAAACTTTTTCACTGATGAATCTAAACAAAAGTTCACAGCCACCTCTGTGATTTGCTGCGTATATCTACTACACGACTCACTCCTGGCTTGGCATCAGTTCTGAAATTGAAAGCACAACATCACTGTTCACATTAACAGAGTTTATGGTGAGTAAAATATATATTATAATTTTAAAATGTAGAAAATAATTCCATAATAATACACACACACATACATATATGTATATGCGTGTCTGTGAAATTGTAAAATTTGGCCCAGGACAACGTTTTGTTTTTTTGCATCTGGCCGTCAGCCCAAAAACTTTGGACACACCTGCTCTAAACTATAAACTGTTCTCCCAGTACTTCTGTGTTATTTGACTGTTTGTAACTTCATAACTAACTCAAAAGACTATACTGAATCTCTTTCTTGATTTTTGCGTTGTCGGATTGGAAAGCAGCGATTGGAAGGATTAATAAACATATGCAAATCACCATCATTTATTATTTATGTTGCGTGGATGTTGAGATCCAGATCTTTTAGTGACTAAACGTGCAGCTTACACTGAATGCACTAATGGAGGCTAAACAAGTAGTGACAGAAAACACCTTTAATAACCTAAGAAACCCACCACATCCCGAATAACCCACCACAACCTACTCGGTCATCCTCTGTCATCATTATATTTTACAGGAAAGCCTAAATGCATTCATACATGTGATCTGATGGACACGAGAGGCGATCTCTCTGCGATCATTACAAATTTAGGATTAATCTACAAATAAAACATTATTATTCGACAGATCATGTGTGTTCCGAACCGTGGGTTGTGATCCGTACAAATCCGTTACACCACTAGTCAACAATAGTACGCTAACGAATATAAGAACTGAATAAATATACATTTACACTTGTAAATAATAGACTCAGTGACGGATTTCTGTGCACGTAGATTCCATCTACCCATCACTAATCTATATCCTATCTAATGGTGTGTGTTTCCTCAGGGGGTCACGCTCTGCGGGCCGGGCCGGCTCAGAGTCTCAGTCCTCTGGTGGCGTCTCCTGAGGTCGAGTACAGCGGCCCGCTGCCCCCTCCCGGACCGCCGCTGGACGTCCTGAGCTCTCAGAGGGGGATGGAGGAGCACCCGCCACCCTCCGCCTGCCACCCATCACCACCGCTCAAACACAAGCACAGCCTGGCAGAGTTTGTGCCCATGCTGACGCAGGGCTGGGCTGAGATCTTCATCCGCAGGCCATCAGGTATAAACCAATCACCTGTTTGTGCTATGCAGTGACAACTAAACCTATTCAGACACCAGAGATTAGGGGGATTTCATGTGATTGACAGGTTAATCCCACCCTAGTGCCTTTAAACGCTTTTCTTATTTACAATTACAGAAGAATGAAATAAGCACTGCAATTAAAATAGTCAATTAGCATTCACAATAAGAAGGTCGCTGGTTCGAGTCCCGGCTGGGTCAGTTGGCATTTCTGAGTTTGCATGTTCTCGCGGTGTTGACGTGGGTTTCCTCCGGGTGCTCTGGTTTCCCCCACAGTCCAAACAATGAAATAAACTAAATATGAGTGTGTATGGGTGTTTCCCAGTACTGGGTTGCAGCTGGAAGGGCATCCACTGCCTAAAACATATACTGGAATAGTTGGTGGTTCATTCCACTGTGGCGATCCCTGATAAATAAGGGACTAAGCCAAAGGAAAATGAATAAAGCGCCAAATATAGCGCATGCATGTTTACCCGGTAACCTTGTACTGGGCCATAATTATCACCCACTGGCTCTCAATTATGACACATTTGTGCGCGGCGCTAAAATTATCCCATAATATCTAGCAGTCTTGAGGCGTTTGAGCGGCGTATGAGCGCTCGCCACAGCCTGCAGGGGCTCAAATGCCATGTTTGAAGGTTTTCTAATAGTTTGAGTCACACCTGCAGGGCCCAAAGACCTGATTCTCCTCCGTCTGTATTTGTGTTTTTCTTGCTTTAATTGTGGCGTGTCCTTGAGTGCTTTGCTTCTCAAAGAAAAACACACGACGAGATGCTTTCTGAGGCTTTCAGAGGATCGCTATTGTGCAGTTGTTCCTTCTCTTGTTTGTGTTTCTTTCACGAGTCTGCCTTTCCAGGCTCTTCTTTCTTCAGCCTGTACAGCTTTTGTGAATTTAGTTTTTGATTTCATGTGTTGTGCAACTTTTTCTGAAACTTTTTTTTTTTTTTTTCTCACTCTTCACATAAAGTTGGATTGGTGATATTAAATGTAGCTATCATTGGCATAAATGCAATTAAGTAAAATAGTATAATAAGTTACTTTAATGCGTTACTGTTGTAAAATAAAAAAAATTCATTTATTTAAATAGTATTATAATTAGACTATATAAATATTTAATTTCAGTAAAACAGCCATTAAATGGAGCTCTATAGGAGCTGTCAGTCGTTTATTGTGGAGGTATCAGTCATTTAGGGTGGAGCTATCAGTTATTTTGGGCGGAGCTATCAATCATTCTGGGTGGGGCTATCAATCATTAAGGATGGAGCTATCAGTCATTTGGGGTGGAGCTATTAGTCATTAAGGGTGGAGCTATCAGTCAATAAGGGTGGAGCTATCAGTCATGTAAAGAGCGTTGTTATCAGTCATTTAGGGTGGAGCTATTAATCATTTGAGGTGGGGCTATCAGTCATTTAGGGTGGAGCTATCAGTTATTTTGGGGCGGAGCTATCAATCATTTTGGGCGGGGCTATCAATCATTAAGGGTAGAACTATCAGACATTTGGGGTGCAGCTATCAGTCATTTGGGCGGAGCTATCAATCATTTAGTGTGGGGCTATCGGTCATTTAGGGCGGGGTTATTGGTTATTTAAGGAGGAGCTATCATCCATTTAAGTTGGGGCTATCAGTCATTTGGGGTGGGGCTATCAGCCGTTTAAGTCGGGGCTATCAGTTATTTAGGGCAGGGCTATCAGTAATTTAGGGTGGGGCTATCAGCCATTTTGGACAGGACTATCAGTCTTTTAGGCAAAGCTGTCAGTAATTTGAGCGGAGCAATCTGTCATTTAGGGTGAAGCTCTCTGTGATTTAGGGCGGGGCTTTCAGTCATTTAGTGCAGAGCTATCAGTCATTTAGGGTGAAGTTATCAGTCATTTAGGGTGGGGCTATTGATTATATAGAGGCGGAGCTCTTAGTCATTTATAGTGGGACTATTAGTCATTTGGGGCGGGGCTATCAGTCATTTAAGACAGGATCATCAGTGATTAAGGCTAAGCTGTCCGTAATTTTTGGGCGGAGCTATCTATCATTTAGGGCGGAGCTATCTGACATTTAGGGCTGAGCTATCAGTCATTTAGACAGAGCAATCAGTCAAGTAGGATAGGCTATCAGTCTTTTAGGGCGGGGCTATCATTTTTTTTTTTTCTTATTTTAGGACTGTTTCAATGGGATGTACATCACGATATGGGAAAAAAGTACAATGTTATCTTCTATTTCTTGCCGACTGTAAACTGTAGGTTTCCTGTAGCATGCCCACAGTGTTTTCCTCATTTCCTGCTGTTGTTTTCTCAGGGAACACGAGCTGGCTGATGTGTCTGGAGAACCCGCCGAGCCCGTTCTCCTCTGAGCTGGGTAATCTGCCTCTGCAGGAGCTCTCCAGCGTCCTCATGGCCATGGACGGTGTGAAGGAGCCACCAGCCGAGCGTCCCACAGATGTATCCCAGCCACAGGCCAAACCAGCTCCCATCCAGCGCTCCAACACCGGTGAGAAACACACAAACACACTCTCTGGAGGAAAAACCCTGAACTGTCACTCTTTAGTTTACCTCACTGTACTGCAAAAAAATCAAAATCTAACCATGACAAACTTTATATCATCGGAAAAGGCTATGTCTTGAATACATCTTTTGTTGTTTTTTTTTTTTCATTAGATAGGAAGAGTAGGAGATCAAAATCCATTTACCATCACTCTTCAACATGTGGGACCATTCGTGGTTACATGTTTAAACCCTAATATTATCATCTAAATATAAAGCCGTCATTACAAACTATTTATAATTTGAAAGCATAACATTTCTAGTTACCAAATCTGGTGAGGGACTTTTGATGGATATTTCTGAGCAACAGTTATTAATTAAAATGCGACGAGGATATTCAGAGTTTTGAAGCATTACTTTGCTACAGCAGTCTACATTTTAGATGTTTTTAGAGGCTAAATTTTAATGAAATACCTGCAAAGTGTCCTTACTACTTTATATTTAATGTCTACTTTACAGACATTGTCAAAAGTATGAAACACTATGGTTCGCATTCCTCAAAGTAGTGGGCGCACTAATATGGTCACCAGTGGACACTGTATGTCAACTGGTGGTCATGTTTGGTTCTGCGGCCTGTGTGCTACATGCAAAGAGAAAAACACTAACAAACTGAGAAGCCGCCTTTCCACTGCACATTCAGACACGACTGGCGGTATACGCCCCCTTGTGGCAGTCGCACGGAATATTCAGGTTTGTCATGCACCATGGGAAGCTGATTCTCGTGTCCGAAATAATGGAGTGCAAAAACAAGAGTCTTTTTTTATGTGCGTTCACCATGATTCAATTCAATTCACCTTTATTTCTCTAGCGCTTTTACAATGTAGATTGTGTCAAAGCAGCTTCACGTAGAAGATTATAGTGAATTGAAACCATTTCAGTCCAGTTTTCAGTGTTGGAGTTCAGTTTAGTTCAGTTCAGTGTGGTTTAATATTCATTGCTGAGAGTCCAAACACTGGAGTAATCCATCGATGCGCAGCCCTACAACCATGCAAGCCAGTGGCGACAGCGGCGAGGAAAATACTTCACTAATTAGCGAAAGTGAAGAATTAAAAAACCTTGAGAGAAACCAGGCTCAGTTGGACACGACCATTTCTCCTATGGCCAGACGTCTTGTGCAGAGCTGCAGTCTAGGCGCCGGAGGCTGGAGAAGCTGGACGTCAGTGAGACTCGTCTATCCTTGGAGCGTCACAGGAATCAGTCTCATGCTGTCCACTCTTCCATGCACCACAGCAGCTGCTCTGGATACGGCCTGGTCCAGGATTATAGAACCTTGGGATCGTCTCTTTGCGGGTCTTGGATTGTTGAATAAATGAATGAATACTAGAAACATAGACTGCTAAAAGTTTTGGAGGGAATGTGGAGACAAGATTAAAATTATAATATTTTTTATCACTCATTTATGAATGAATGTTTTTTTTTAAATAGACTTTTTTTTTGATAAAAAAAAAATAATGAAAATTTCTCATCTCGTTCGCATGGACCTGCTTGGACAACACTGGAACGCATCACATCCTGTTGGCCGGTCTAGTCGCGGGAGTTCAAATAGTTTAACGGATCCGCAGCTCAAATCGGATTCGAACGTTCCACAGCTCCTGGACTACTCTCCATTGGAAATGAATGACTTGCGGTCTGTCGCTCGTCGTTTGTCATGTGCAGTGAAAAGGCGGCTAGAAAACATCACCTTCACATGTGCATGTGGCAGAAGTGGTGAAACTACTATGCAAATTCAAATTCTGCGCTGTGCGATGCCTAGTGTTTGTTATATAAATAGTTTATGCAGTGAATTTGCAGTGTGTTTTATGTACTATAGAAATATCATATATAGAAAATCATTTGTTCTCCACAACTCAATATTTTTAATGTAAGTGCCACGTAAAACCTTTAATATTTATTGATTTTTATCTAATGATGATAATAATAACAATAACAATAATAATACTAATAATAACAACAAAATGTGAATAATATTAATTGTTAAATGTTTTTATTTACGTTTTACAATAGTAATTTATTTTATGAGGTATTTTTCTATATAAATAATTAGTAATAATTATTTAATGTTTGTTTTTCAGAATTTATTTACATAGACTTCTAGAAATAATTGTAAACAATTTACCATCATGTACATCACACATGTATAGTTGTATGTAAAATTTAACTATTTAACAAGCTTGTTGTTTGTCATGTCCAGCAGAAAGGCGGCTAGAAAAGAACACCTTCACATCTGCATGTGGCAGAAGTGGTGAAACTACTATGCAAATTCATGTTTAACCGCTGTGCGATGCCTAGTGTTTGTTATATAAATAGTTTATAACAGTGTGTTTCATGTACTGGTTTAAACAAAACAGTAGTAGATGTGCAGTATCTAGTATGCAGCATGCAGGAAGAGCCAATCGTTTTTTGATGCTTCTGAATTTTGAGTTTTGTTGGAGTGTTTTACTTTTGTATTTATTGTTTTTTTTATATTTATTATTTATTCTTTTGTTTATTTGTTAGTTTTGTTCGTGTCTGTTTCATGTTAGTTTATTTTTTTATGTTAGTCTCTTGTTGTTATAAATGAACCTGTCTGCTGAAAACATTTGGCTTTTGCCTAATTTAGCCGAATCTCAAGTGTTTGAGTGATTTATTCCTCTTAATGACCTCCTCAACTCTCCCAAAACAATTTACGGTGTATTAATGAACACTTAAAAAAAGATTAAATTAATCTACACTGTCAAATGTTAGTATAATATCATATTTCTTTAATACACAACAGAGTAGGTGACTTGATACTTGGTCAGCACAATTAATTGACATAAAACCAAAGTTTCCATCTGGGTTAATGAAATTATCAAATAAATAGGACTCTGTAAACATCGTACATTATAGTTGTGAAGTAAAATTGAATGTTTTTTTTAGAACAACAACAACCATAATAGCAATAATAATAGTAATAATAATAATAATTATTATTATTATTATTATTATAATTATTACTAAATAATAATACAAAAATACCTAAAAAAATAAATTACTTTTGCCATAAAATTTTATATTTTAAAATAAATATGTAATATTTAATTAATATTTAAATAAAAAAGATAATAATAATAATAAAGATAATAATAATACTGATAATAATAATAATGATTATTATTATTATTAGTTAAAATTATGTACAACAATTCTTTGACAATAGTAATATATGTTTTTCCTTTTGTTAGGTATTTTTTAAAATTATTAATATTTAGTAATAATAATATGTTATTAGTTACTTATCATTAATTCACATACATTTATAGAAATAATAATAAATAATATTTTTTATGTATGTGCCACGTAAAACCTTTAATAATTATTGATTTTAGCTAATAATAATAATAATAATAATGATAATGATAATAATAACAACAACAAAATGTGAAGAATAATAATTGTTAAATGTTTTTATTTACATTTTACAATAGTTATTTATTTTATGAGGTATTTTTTTATATTTATAATTAGCAATAATAGTTTGCTGTTTGTTTTTCAGAATTTATTTACATAGACTTCTAGAAATAATTGTAAACAATTTACCATAATGGACATCACTCATGTATAGTTGTATATAAAATTTAACTATTCTTTTTTGTATTATTATCATTATTAATAGTTAAATATTATGTAAAAACTAATTTTTATGACAATATATAAACTATTGCTAGGTCATTTTTGAATTATTATTTAGTAATAATAATTTGTTATTAGTTACTTATAATTAATATGCATATATTTATAGAAATAATAGTGATCTGCTTTCAAATCAATATTTTTATTTCATGTGCCATGTTGAACTTTTAGTAATTATTGATTTTATTTGATGATAATAGTAATAATAATAATAATAATAATAATAATTACAACAACAACAACAACAATAATAAAGATAAATAATAATAATAATAATAATAATGATAATACAGATAAATAATAATAATAATAATAACATTAATAAAATAATAAAGATAAATAATAATAATAACAATAATAATAATAATAATAATAATAATAAAGATAAATAATAATAATAATAGTAATAATAACACTAATAAAAATAATAAAGATAAACAATAATAATAATAATAACAACAACAACAACGACAACAACTATAATAATAAAGATAAATAATAATAATAATAATAATAATAATAATAATAATAATAATAAAGATAAATAATAATAACAATAACAAAAATAATAAAGATTAATAATAATAATAATAATAATAATAATAATAATAATAATAATAAAGATAAATAATAATAATAAGAAGAAAATATTGTTGTCCTCATTTCTCACCATAAAGCCATTTTAGTTTCGTTAAATCCTGGTGGGACTGTTTTTTGTGTGTGTGTGTGTGTCTGTATGTCATTCGCAGCTCAACATTTGACTTGCAGACCTCTTTAATGAGCATCTGTTGTGCTGTTTGCACACATCTGTCCTCGTTTAGCTTGAGACTCTTGACTCTGTGTTTGCTGTCTCCTGTGGGTTGTATGTATGTATGTGTGTGTGTGTGTGTGTGTGTGTTTTCGGGCTCTGTTTTTGCCGCAGTGGCCTCTCTCAGCTCTCTCTGCTCCTCTGAATCGCCCGGCAGGTTTCACAGGAGTATATCCTGGGCAGGTACAATTCTGTATGTGGTGTGTCTGAGGCACGAGTCCTGTGTTTCTTCAGCTTCCTCTCTCCATTAACACTCAACAATCAAAGCAGATAATCAAAGGTAAACTCAGCCAATCAGCGTTCAGCCCAGAGCCAGCCATGGGATTGATTCCTGATTCAGGAAGCTTTGACACTTTTTTTTTTAGTGCTTACCCCGAAGCTCTTCTGCGTTCTTTTCTTCCACCATGGATTTGACATGAAAGGCATGTTTCTGTTCTAAAGCTGCCCAGTTTTTTTGTCGTCTGGTAATTTATTCCATTTTATGCGTATCATTTGAATTTGCACCACATGAGAGTATTTTAGTTGTAGGGTGGACGAGGGAGATGAAGTTGTGCTTTGTGTTTCAGTTGTTCAAAGTTGTTCTCAGAATTCCAAGAAAAAAAGTCAGTTCCAAAAGTCAAATCCAAAATGTAAATTCAGAAATCCAAGAAAATGTCAGAATTTCGAAATGTAAATCATAATTCCAAGAAAAAAGTCAGAATTCCAAAATGTAAACTCAGAATTTAATAAAAAGGCAAAGTTCCAAAATGTAGTCAGAATTCAAAGAAAAAAGTCAGTATTACAAGGAAAAAAGTTAGAATTCTGAAATGTAAAGTAAAAAATTTGGAATTCCCAGGGAAAAGTCAGAATTTCAGAATGTAAATTCAGAATTCTAAGATTAAGTCAGAATTCCAAAATGTAGTCAGAATTCCAAGGAGAAAGTTAAAATTCCAAAATGTAAACTCAGAATTCCAAAGAAAAAAGTCAAACATTTTTTAATAGTCAGTTTTAATAGTCAGAATTCCGAAATGTAATGTCATAATTCTGAAACGTAAAGTCAAAATTCCCAGGGAAAAAGTCAGAATTCCAAGAAGAGACAGTTTCAAAATGTAGTCAGAATTCCAAGAAAAAAGGCAGAATTCCAAGGAAAAAAGACAAAATTCTAAAATCTAGTTTGAATTCCAAGAAAAAAGTCAGAACTGTAAAGTCAGAATTCCCATGGAAAGCCAGAATTCCAAGAAAGAAAAAAAAGTCAGAATTCTAAAATGTAGCCATAGTTTTAATAGTCAGAATTCTGAAATATAAAGTCAGAATTCCAAAATGTAAACTCAGAATTTCAAAGAAAAAAATAAAAATTCCAAAATCTAGTCAGAATTCCAAGAAAAAAGTCAGAATTCAGAAATGGAAAGTCAGAATTCCAAGAAAAAAAAGTCAGAATTCTAAAATGTTGCCACTTTTAATAGTCGGAATTCCGAAATGTAATGTCATAATTTTGAAACGTAAAGTCAGAATTCCCAGGGGAAAAAGTCAGAATTACAAGGAAAAAAGTCAGAATTCTGAAATGTAAAGTAAAAAAATTCAGAATTCCCAGGGAAAAGTATGAATTTCAAAATGTAAATTCAGAATTCCTAGAGAAAAGTCAGAAATCCAAAATGTAAATTCAGAATTCCAAAAAAAAAAAAAAATTAAAATAAATCAGAATTTTAAAATGTAGTCAGAATCCAAATTGTAAACTCAGAATTCCAAGGAAAAAAGACAAAATTCTAAAATCTAGTTTAAATTCCAAGAAAAAAGTCAGAACTCAAAAATGCCAAGTCAGATTTCCCATGGAAAGTCAGAATTCCAAGAAAAAAAGTCAGAAATCCAAAATGTAAATTCAGAATTCCAATTTTAAAAAAAAATCTGAATTTTAAAATGTAGTCAGAATTATAAACTTAGAATTTCAAAGAAAAAAAGTCAAAATTTCAAAATCTAGTCAGAATTTCCAAGAAATAAAGTCAGAACTCAGAAATGTAAAGTCAGAATTCCCAAGTAAAAAAGTCAGAATTCTAAAATGTTGCCAGAGTTTTAATAGTCAGAATTCCGAAATGTAAAGTCAGAATTTTGAAATGTAAAGTCAGAATTCCCAGGGAAAAAGTCAGAATTACAAAGAAAAAAAAGTCAGAATTCTGAAATGTAAAGTAATAAATTCAGAATTCCAAGGGAAAAGTATGAATTCCAAAAAGTAAATTCAGAATTCCTAGAAAAAAGTCAGAAATCCAAAATGTAAATTCAAAATTCCAATAATAATAATAATAATAATAATAATAGATCAGAATTCCAAAATGTAAACTCAGAATTCCAAGGAAAAAAGACAAAATTCTAAAATCTAGTTAGAATTCCAAGAAAAAAGTCAGAACTCAGAAATATAAAGTCAGAATTCCCATGAAAAGTCAGAATTTCAAGAATAAAAGTCAGAATTTTAAAATGTAGCCAGAGTTTTAATAGTCAGAATTCGGAAACGTAAAGTCAGAATTCGGAAATGTAAAGTCAGAATTCCCAGAGGAAAAGTCAGAATTCCAAAATGCAAACTCAAAATTCCAAATAAAAAGGCATAATTCCAAAATTTGGTCAGAATTCTAAAGGGAAAAGCCAGATTTACAAGGGAAAAAAGTCAGAAATCTGAAATGTAAAATCAAAATTCCCATGGAAAAGTGAGAATTCAAAAAACGTAAATTCAGAATCCCAAGAAAAAGTAAAAAAATAAATAAATCCAAGGTTCTGAAATATAAATAAGAATTCCAAGAAAAATGTCAGAACTCTGAAATGTTAACTCAGAATTCCAAGAATAAAAGAAATGCAAAATACATTTTTTGATATTTTCCCTGTCAGAGATTAAATATTCTTCTATTACTTCTATAATAGAAATAAAAACTTCTATTACTTCAGCTACACTAGATCAGGTACACTAGAAGACAGATGACTGTATTTAAGCACTAGTGGCCTTCAACCATCATTTCGTTGGATCTATAAGCGCAGCATGTTTTGTAAAGCCTTTCAATGTCAAATTGTGTACCGAGCGTGCTTTATGTGTCTGACTCGATCAGCTTGTGTTTGTTTGATCAGAGTGTGTGAGCAGATGTGATCTTCAAACGGCTCTGCATGTATTAGAGTGGCTTTAGGAGAGTTCTGGACTAATCACAGATGTTATAGACACTGCTCTGCTCATAGATCTAGTGCAGAGATTTGCTCATGTTTATTTTGCTGATGCTGCTGCTCAACAGATTCAGTAGTGATGGAGGAATGTGGACGGAGTAAAGCGTCTGTATCACCTGCTGAGTCTAAAGAGGTGGAGGAGTTTGAGGCCGTTCCTTCTGAACCCATCTTCATGAACACCAGCACGGCTACACCCGCCGGCATGATGAGCAGAGTGAGTCAATCACATTTACAAGAACAGAAAACTGTTGAAATTTTAAAATGTAAGCTATGAACTGCAAGAAGTATTTCATATTTTAAAAAATAATAATAATTTCAAAATTTATACCAAGAATTCCAAGAAAAGCTGCAAAAAATAAATTCATAATTCACAAAAAGTCAGAATTTTTTTTTTATTTAAACCAAGATTTCCCAAGAGTTCAGAATTTTTATTTGTGAATTCGTACTTCCATGAAAAAAGTTTTAAAGAATTTTTAAATGTAAACTAATTCCAAGGAAAAGGTCAGAATTGTGGGGTTGTATTTCTAAGAAAAAAGTTGGAATTTCATATTTGCAAGAAAAGTTTTCCATTCTAAAATGTAATTTATGAGAAATGACTAGAAAAAAGTTCATTTTCATGAGTTGTAAAACTATTTTCAAGAAAACAGTTTAAGAATTTTAAGATGTGAACTAAGAATTAAAAAAATGTCACGAGAAAGTTAGAATTCCAAAATGTAGTCGGAATCCCAAAATGTTAACTCAGAATTCCAAGAAAAAAGTCCGAATTCCACGATGTAAATTCAGAATTCCAAGAAAAAAAAAACTGAATTCCAAAACGGAAATTCAGAATTCCAAGAAAAAAGTCAGATTTCCAAAATGTAAATTCAGAATTCCAAGAAAAAAAGTCAGAATTCCATGATGTAAATTCAGAATTTCAAGAAAAAAAGTCAGAATTCCAAAATGTAAATTCAGATTTCCAAGAAAAAGTCAGAAATAAAAGAATTCCCAGGAACAAAGTTCAGTTTTGTGAGTTGTACATTCATATTTCCAAGAAAAGTTTAAGAATTTTAAGATGTGAACTAAGAATTTAAAAAAAAAGTTCAGAATTGCAAATTATAAATTAATAATTTCCAAAAAGCTTTTGGAAATTTAAAATAGAAACTAGAAATTCTGAGGAAAATGTTCCAAGAATTGGTAACAATATAAATATAATAATATTTTTAAATAATAATAAAAATTTTCAAAAATGTCCAGAATTGGGAGTTGTAGTTGAATATTTACAAGAAAAAAGTTGGAAATTTAAAATGTCCAGAATTGCGTGTTGTAAGTTCACATTTTCAAGAACAAAATTGAAATGATAAAATGTTCAGAATTCCAAATTAACATTCCCAAGTTAAAAGCTGTAAGATTAAAAAGTAAAATAATTCCAAGAATAAATGTAAGAATTATGAGCTATAAATTAGTATTTCAATAAGTCGTAATTGTAAAATGTTCTGAATTCCAAATGATCATTTCCAAGAAAAAGCATGTGAATTTAACTAAGATTTCCGTACACTGAGAATTCCCAGCAAAAATGTAAGAATTGCAAGTTCCAGACAAATCCTCCAGTCAGATCAGGAGAAAGTCGGAATTCTAAAATGTTCAGAATTCCAGATTAACATTCCAAATGAAAAGCCGTAAATTTAAAAAAATAAACTAAGACATCCAAGAAAAGGTTTCGAATTATGAGATGGAAATTCATATTTGCAAAAAAAAAAAAAATCAGAATATTTTCAATTAAAAAAAATATATATTTTAAACAGTGTAAATATAATAACAATTTTAAAGAACAATTCAGAATTTTAAAATGTTCGGAATTGCGAGTTGTCAATTTTTTTTTTTAAGAAAAAAAAGTCTAAATTTTAAAATGCTCAGATGCGAGCGTTAAATTAATATTTTCCTTTTTATAAATTCTGAATTTATAAAGAATTATAAAATTCTGAGCTGTAAATTTTCAATAATGCCTGAATTATAAAATGTTCATAATTGTGAGTTTTAAAATAATATTTTCAAGAAAAAGTCTGAACTTAGTTATTAAATGTTCAAAATTGCAAGCTATAAATGAATATTTTCAGGAAAAAAGTCAGAAGAAAAAGCCGTCATGTTAAAGTATCCAAGAATTTCAGGAAAAACCTTTTTGTTTTTCCAAGAATTGCAAATTTTCAATGAACAATTCCAAACAAACCCTCCGGTCACCCACAGCATTGTTAAACCAACAGCGCTTCACCTCCTCCTCTCCTCCTTTATTCCAGTCGTCCTCCACGTCCAGTCAGGATGATGATAAGTCCACCCTGGAGGAGGTCAGTGAAGGAGGAATCCCTATCGACCAGCCGCCGCTCAGCCTCTGCACCCCTGGAGCCCAGGACCCCGAGCTCTCCTTCACCCACAACAGCAGCAGCTCCACCCTCAATAAATCCAGCTCGTCTCCAGAGCTCCAGACCCTTCCAGAGGCCTTCAGCAAAGCCTCCTCCCACAGTGCAGATCCAGCTCCCACCAGCAGGATTCCTACAGTCCAGGCCTGTGTGGAGGCTCCAGGGGAGAGCGCTGGATCCGCCGCGGGGACGTCCTGCAGCAGCTCCAGTTTGTCCGTGTCCTCGTCCTCCACCTCCAGGATGAGGCTGGAGTTCCCGCCGGTGCAGACGGGACCCCTTTCTCCTACTGGACACCGGCCGCGAGGACACACCATATCAGTGTCCGCGCCATCGTCCAGGAGAGGCAAAACACTGGAGCGGGACTCCAGAGGAGGAGCGACCAATGTGGAAAAGAGCTCCGGACTCAGCCCCAGGTAATCTGACATTGTTTTAAAGCACGCCTGAAATCAAAACTGGCCATATTGATTGTGTTTTGTGGTGACGAATACGGCTGTACATGTCTTACGAAACAAAAATAGTTTGCCCATCTAATCTAAATTTTTCAGAATAAAAAAAAAAATAAGTCTAAATTTTAAAATTGTCAGAATTGCGAGCTGTAAATTCATATTTTCAAGAAAAAACTTGGATTATTAAAATGTTTAGAATTGCGATATATTAATTGATATTTCCAAGAAAAACTTTTTAATTTTAAAAATGTCAATTAATAATTGGAAGAAAAAGTTTAGAATGGTGAGATGTAAATTCGCACTTCCAAGAAGAAAAAAGTCTTAATTCTCACAATGGTGATGTTATTTTATTACCCACGTTATAAAAATACAATGGTAAAAAGTAGATATAAAATGTAAACCACGAATTTCAACAGGTTGTTTACAATTGTGAGTTTTAAATGTATATAAAATTAACAATTTTCAAATTTAAAGTAAAAATGTCAAGAAAATGTTTCGAATTGTGCGATGTAAATTTATGTTTTATAGAAAAAAGTCGCAATTTTAAAATGTTCAAAACATTTTTGGATTTTAATTGTAAATACTCATGTCCAATAAAAAAGTTGGAATTTGAAATGTAACAAATTATAAAATCCCAAAATAAAGTAAAAAATGTAAAGTTATAAATTCATGCGTCCAAGAAAAACGTCGTAATTTTACAATGTAAAAAATGACAAAATCCCCAAAAAGTTTCAAATTTAAAGTTGTAAATTTATTTGTCTAAGAAAAAAGTCGTAATTTTAAAATGTAAAAGATTTCAAAATCTGAAAAAAGTTCAAAATGTAATGTTGTAAATTCATGCGTTCAAGAATAAGTCATAATTTTACAATGTAAACAATTATAAAAATCCCCAGAAAGTAAAAAATTCAAAGCTGTGAATTCATGTGTCCAAAATAAAATCGTAATTTTAAAACACAAAAAATGACAAAATCCAAAAAAGTTTGGAATTTAATGTTGTAAATACTCGTGTCCAATAAAAAGTTCCCAAAATCCCAAAATAAAGTAAAAAATGTAAAGTTTTAAATTCATGCATCCAAGAAAAAAGTCGTAAATTTAAAATGAAAAAAATGACCAGATCCCCCCCAACATTTTTTAATTTAAAGTTGTAAATTCATGTTTAAGAAAAAGTTGTAATTTTAAAATGTAAAAGTTTTTGAAAACCAAAAAAAGTTCAAAATGTAAAGTTATAAATTCATGCGTTCAAGAATAAGTTGTAATTTTACAATGTAAAGAATTACGAAATCCAAAAATATTCGGAATTTAAAGTTGTAAATACTCATGTCTAATAAAAAGTTATAATTTGACGAAATCTCAAAATAAAGTAAAAAATGTAAAGTTGTAAATTCATGCTTCCAAGAAAAAAGTCGTAATTTTAAAATGTAAAAAAATTACGAAATCCCCAAAAAGTTAATAATTCAATGCTGTGAATTCATGTATCCAAGTAAAAATGTTCATTTTAAAATGTAAAAAATTACGAAATCTCAAAAAATGTTCAACATTTTTAGTTGTAAATTCGTGTGTCCAAGAAAAAGTTGTGGTTTTAAAATATCAGTTATTGCAAGAAAAATGTAGAGTTGTGAGATTTAAAAAAAAAATGTGCCCTTTATATACTTCCAGGGATGTTTTGTATATCCAAATAAAGCACACTATGATTGAAAACTGTTGATAATTTGCGACATCGGACGGCTCGGTCCTTCCCTCAGTGCTGTAATGGATGCAGGATAGTCGTGATTATGTTCAGCACATGCTAACGGAGCTGTAATGTGTTTTGGACGTCAACCGTTTGATCCAAGAGCTCCACTTTCCGTCAGAAGTAGAGCGCGATATGGAGAGTAATGATACGGCTGGAAAGCATCATTCTTCTTCATTACTGTCATCATCTGACGCCCCTGTTGACATTAAATCATCCTGCCTCCACTCATTTTCTGAAGCGAGCCGTTTTATGCGTCGAACGCTTTCAGTTTGTTGGATTTCAGGATTAGAATTAGAGCAAAATGACGGCCATTCGTCTTTGTGATGCTCAGAGCGGGCGATCGATAAACAGAAGGCCAGAAACGCTTTAGAGTTTCTTCTGTTTTCCTCTGCATTCAGTCAGGCACTAAGAGCTGTGGCGGTTTGTTTCTCCTGAAACCGTTTGTAGGCTGTCACACTGTTGTTTACTGGCCGTAAAATGTTCAATGTCTGTTTGGATTAAACCACAATTGCTTCCTGAGAACTGAAGGGCCTCGTCGGTCAAAACACACTTTCTGTGCGGATGATGGTGCTCGGAGAAAAAGGCTAAAAGAGGAGCTGTCTCTTCTGTGGAAGAAGGGTTTTTCTTCTATGCTGTAAATGGGGAGAGTAGCTGTCTTAACTGTGAAAATATCAGAGCGATGTTTCACGCAATAGCGGAGATCGGCAGAATAGATGTAAATAACGTTTAGTGTTGTTTTCAATAGATATGTAATGAAATGTTAATTTTAAACGACGTGATGATAATAATAGATGAGCATTATAGTTTTATGTATATTAAGCCATTTATTATTTATATACATCTTATTTTTAGTTTTTTAAGAAATGGTTGCAAATACAGAAACATTTCGATTGATTGTGTTCCAGTCAGAGTTCTTCAGATGCAAATTCCATGTTGGACATAAATAATAAAAGTGGAATAAATCAAACATGTTGCATGAAATATAAATATGAGTGGATCAGTCAGTCAGGCATCAGAGGGGTTCAGGTGAGCTGTTTCTGCTGTTAGTTACCTTATCTTACCTATTCAGACTCTGTTAACTCTGTTCTGACTTTGTCTCATGCATACCAACTTTATTCTAGCTCTTTTTGCCCATCCAAACTCTATACTGACATTATCTCACCCATCCAAACTCTAT
>CAIGQQ010031166.1:348864-366555 GCA_903798035.1 Danio albolineatus | reverse complement strand
TATATATATATATATATATATATATATATATATATATATATATATATCTTTTCTAATTTTCTCCTCCTGTGCTCAGCTATTTTCCACATCGCGACGCTGATGCCGAACCGCGAGAGCGACCGCGGCTGCTGCAACAAGAAACGGCACATCGGCAACGACTTCGTGGTGGTGGTGTATAACGACTCGGAGGAGGACTACAAACTGGGCACCATCAAGGTTTCACAGAGACCACTGTCTGTCTGTCTGTCTTCCTGTCTGTCTGTCTGTCTGTCTTTCTTTCTTTTTCTTTCTCTCTCTTTCTTTCTTTCTTTCTTTCTTTCTTTTTTTCTTTCTCTCTTTCTTCCTTTCTTTTCTCTCTTTCTTTCCTTTCTTTTTTCTCTTTCTCTTTTTCTTCCTTTCTTTTTTCTTTCTTTTCTTTCACTCTTTTCTTTCTCTCTCCCTCTATCTCTCTCTTCCTTTCTTTCTTTTCTTTTTTCTTTTCGTTCTGTCTTTCTTTCCTTTTTCTTTGTTTCTTTCTCTCTTTTTCTTTCTTTTCTTTCCTTTTTCTTTTTTCTTTTCTTTTCTTTCTTTTCTTTCTTTTTTCTTCCTTTCTTTTCTTTCTTTCTTTTCTTTTTTCTGTCTGTCTTTCTTTCCCTTAATTATTTTTTTTCTTTTCTCTCTTTTTCTTTCTTTACTTTCCTTTATTTCTTTTCTTTTCTTTCTCATTTTCTTCCTTTCTTTTCTGTCTCTTTCCTTTATTTTTTTTATTTTTTCTTTTCTCTCTCTTTTCTTTTCTTTCTTTTCTTACTTTCTTTTTTCTTTTTCTTTTATTTCTCTCTGTTTTCTTTCTCCTTCTCTCTCTTTCTTCCTTTCTTTCTTTTCTTTGACTTTTTCTCTTACTTTATTTCTTTTCTTTCACTCTTTCTTTTCTTTCTCTCTTTCTTTTCTTTCTTTCCTTCTTATCGAAGTGCTTTTGTTGATGTGTGTGTTTAGGGTCAGTTCAACTTTGTGGAGGTGCTTATAAAGCCGCTGGACTACGAGAGTAACCTAGTGACACTGCAGTGCCGGAAAGGTGAAGAGTGTTCTGGACGAGCTGTGTCTGTGTTTGTATGCATGCGTGGTCGTGTGTTAGTGTGTGTGTGTGCGTTTATGTTTGTGATTGTGCACATTTGTTTGCATGTGTTTGTGCTTGTGTGTTTGTGTTATTGTGTGTGTATTTGTGTGTGTGTGTGTGTTTGTTCATGATTACTTTATGGAAGTGTTGTACCCATCATCATCATCATCCTCTGTAATGTGTGCTGTGCTGTTTGTGTGTCAGATCTGGAGGGATTGGTGGACACCAGCGTGGCGAAGATCGTCTCTGACCGCAATCTTCCTCTGCTAGTCAGACAGATGGCACTTCATGCTAACGTGAGTCTCCAGTTATCTCCTGTTTCAGCTCTTGTGCTCTTGTCTTTATTGTATGAGAGTGTGTTGTTCCACTGAGCTGCTTTTAATCCATGAGATGAAGAGTTCAGATTTAGTTACCGCTTACCGTGAGTGTCCTGTATTACGCGTTTTACACCACAGTATCACAGATTTTCATGCATCACCTGTTGTTTTTTGGACATTTGTGTAAAAGTGCAAAGAATAATCATAATTACAGCTGTCATTCATTAGCGTAGTGCACATATAATGGTGATGAATCCTCTGATAAGCAGCAGAAAGAGTGTTTCCTTTAGCCAGACCTCCACACTCCTCCTCCTCCTCTGTTTAGCATAAATCTGCTCTTCTTTTTCTGCTTTACTTGAGCTCTTGCCACCTGCTGTGTTAAGTGGAGACAGCGTAATAAGGCTGTTTGTGTGTGTGTGTGTGTGTGGCCCACGCTTTCCTCCGAGACCCTACAAATCACTGCAGGCTCCAGGAAACCACAGCCTCCAATTAGCACAACAAGACACAGAATGGCCGGCAGGTCAGAGGAGGATAAGCGCGGTTGGCGTACGTTCGGGACGAGGAGTGTTTTGGGTGGATTTAGGGATTTGTTGTTGCCGTGGTTACCAGCGAACCTAAAGAGCCCTCGGTTGCTGGAGGCACTTCAGTTTGGGGATTTTATGTAGAATTAATCAATATGTTTTTGCTTCGTAATAGTAGTGTATGTTGCAGTCTCCACAATCCCAACGGGTGGAGGAGCAAATCGAGTCCCGCACTTTTCCACTCAACAAATGTTTCTATTGAAAAAGCCTCACGCTCTGGAAAGTACAGCACTTATAAATGTGCATTTGTTTTATTATTATTGTTATGTACACTCACCGGCCACTTTATTAGGTACACCTGTCCTTGTTAACACAAATTTCTCAGCCAATCTCATGGCAGCGACTCAATGCAATGTAGGCATGTAGACATGGTCAAGACGATCTGCTGCAGTTCAAACCGAGCATCAGAATGAGGAAGATTTAAGTGACTTCGAACGTGGCATGGTTGCTGGTGCCAGACGGGCTGGTCTGAGTATTTCAGAAACTGCTGATCTACTGGGATTTTCACGCACAACCATCTCTAGGGTTTACAGAGAATGGTCTGAAGAAGAGGAAATATCCAGTGAGCGGCAGTTCTGTGGGCGCAAATGCCTTGTTGATGTCAGAGGAGAATGGCCAGACTGGTTCCAGCTGATAGAAAGGCAACAGTAACTCAAATAACCACTCGATACAACTGAGGTCTGCAGAAGAGCATCTCTGAACATATCCAACCTTGAGGCGGATGGGCTACAGCAGCAGAAGACCACACCGGGTGCCTCTCCTGTCAGCTAAGAACAGGAAACTGAGGCTACAATTCACACAGGCTCACCAACACTGGACAATAGAGGATTGGAGAAACGTCGCCTGCTCTGAGTCTCCATTTCTGCTGCCACATTCGGATGGTCGGGTCAGAATTTTGCGTAAACAACTTGAAAGCATGGATCCATCCTGCTTTGTATCAACAGTTCAGGCTGCTGTTGGTGGTGTAATGGGATGTGGTGGTGGGGGATATTTTCTTGACACACTTTGGGCCCATTAGTACCAATTGAGCATCGTGTCAACACCACAGCCTACCTGAGTATTGTTGCTGACCATGTCCATCCCTTTATGACCACAGTGTACTCATCTTCTGATGGCTACTTCCAGCAGGATAACGCTCCATGTCATAAAGCACGAATGCTCTCAGACTGGTTTCTTGAACATGACAATGAGTTCACTGTACTCAAATGGCCTCCACAGTCACCAGATCTCAATCCAATAGAGCACCTTTGGGATGTGGTGGAACGGGAGATTTGCATCATGGACGTGCAGCCGACAAATCTGCAGCAACTGGGTGATGCTATCATGTCAATATGGCTGGTACTAGTAAGGTGTATCTAATAAAGTCGCCAGTGAGTGTATTTATGTATAAACATAGTATGTTTGTCGGGGACATACATAACGACATGTACAGTGAATATCAGGATTTTTGGTCACACTTTATTTTGATGGTCCGTTTGTTGAGTTTAAGTTACATTGCATCTACATGCCAAATAATTCTTGTTAGGTTGGGGTTAGGGGTAGGGTTAGTGTAACTAATTTTCACTAATACACTGGGTTAGTGTATTAGTGAAAATACAATAACCAACCCAACACATTGGTTACTTTTGTCATATGGTTGTCAGATAAAAGGAAGGGTTGCAATGATTGACGATGAGGATAATGAATAAAAACAGTAATGTTCAGAACATGAGTAGGAATGGAAGAAATCAATCAATAATTGACTGACAGTGAATATAGTTCCTGCACATTTCCAGGTTTCGCATAAGTAACCAGTGAATGAAATGCTAATTACTAACAAAAATCCCTTTTTTAAATTGTAGCGACGGGCGTTACAGTGACTCAGTGGTTAGCACAATGGCCTCACAGCAAGAAGGTTGCTGCTTCAAGTCCCAGCTGGTTTAGTTTACATTTCTGTGTGGATTTTGCCTGTACTCCCGGTGTTGGTGTGGGTTTCCTCTCCAGTTTCCCCCACAGTCCAAACACATGCACTATAGGGGAATTGATGAACTAAATTGGTGTGTTTTTGTGTGTTGTAAAGATGGCGTCGCTAGTCCACCAGTGCAGGGCGAACCCCTCAGACGCGTACGCTTCAAAATGGCTGGCCAGACTGAGACACATCAAGAGGATCAGGACGCGGGTGAGTGCATGTGCTGGAATGAGTGTGTGTTCAGCGTGCCTTTAGTTTTTCGTGAGGTTCATCGTCATCAAAGTAGACAACCTGATGGTTTGCCCCTTCAGTGTTCATCATTGTGCACAAGAATTTCAGGGATGTAACTGTAGACCTACCTAAGCTGTTGTGTATAATGATATAGTGTAGTAAATGTGTGCACGGCTGTGCACACTTCTTCTGCTCTATAAATGGCACGTCACGTCCATGTGTGCTCTTTGTACATTATAAATGAAACCAGGATGCTCATTTGTTATTATCTTCTGCAAATCATCGGTTCTTGTGTCATTTATTAAGTGCTACAGCCGGGTACCTCAAATTGAATACCTGAAAGTTTAGATGATAGGCTATTACACATTTATAACAATATATTTTATAATTAAAACTATTAAAGGTTTTGCTGAAAGAAAGTGAAAGTATATTAGGCTGCTCAATTCAACTGCACTTAATATTTTAAGGCCTTTTAAAAGATTTAATGGCTTAAAACAGTTCGAGTTGTCGACTGACCAGTAGTTTATTTATCACGTTGGATTAAAGAGTCACTAAATTACAGAAGTTATATTCTGTGGGCACTAAAAAATGAGTTAGTGGCGCCATCTAGTGGCGGTGTGTAGATCTGTCTCCACGTTGAATTACAAAGTACTGTATAAACCTATTACTCGGGTCACTATTACACTATGAAACTGATGAAACAAAAAGAATTATTTAAATTGTGTGGCCAATGTCAAATATTTATATACAAATATTATATATTATTATTTTTAGAAGTATTGTCTCGATTATTTAAACACACCCACACATATTTATATATGATCACATGTCTGTCCATTCTATAAAACTGGACTTATTTTTCTACGATGGTTTGAACTTTGAGTGTTTAAACGAGAGAAAAGTGTGCAGTGAGGGGTTTTACAGCCTTAAACATCTATAATAATAATAATTGTACATAATAAAGTGGACTACTTTGCGGATATCGCCTGTTGCGGGTTCTTTTGAGAACATAACTCCCGCAATCAACGAGGGACCACAATACTGGGAAACGCTGGAAACCCCTTATAGCTAAAAACTAACCTCCTTGCTTAATGCCGCTTCATTCATACATTAATATTCATGTTTCATCCACCAATAGGCTCAGGAGGAGATTCAGTCCCGCCCCTCTCACGGCATCTCTCTGACTCAAGGCCACACCCCTATGCAGAATAAACCTGCCCACCAGCCGCCGGGAGCAGCCCAGAATCCAGACGCCGGCCAGAGGAAGAGGCTGGTGTCCACCGTCGACGACTTCACTGACTTTGTGTAAAGACTGATCTATTTTTTTGACAGATTTAAACCCCCACAGCTTCACACTGAGACTCAACGATGAATTTCTGCTGAATGATGGATGTAATTCTGCACTGGTGTTTGTTTTAGCAGTTCGACAAAATTGCACACGCGATGCACACGATCCTCACCTTCATGCACTCGTTTGGTTTCTTGCATTCACACTTGTTCTCTAGTTCGTTTCCTCTGATAAATGAGCTCTGTGTGTGTGTTATATGAACCGTCCACACAACTGTGCCAACACTACACTATACTACACTACAGCAGTGTTATAGAGCGCACAGCACATGGAAATGCTTTATGATGACGATAATAATCTCCTGTTAAACATTTGTAAGCATTCAATGATTATTTATAAACACACGCTGCAAAATGTTCGAGTTTTTGTCTCGTTTCTAGTCCAAATATTTAAAACTTCTTAAATCATGAAGCATTTTCTGGATGAGGAAAGACATTTTGTTCACAGGAATGTCAAAATGAAGCTGTAATGCATTTATTTCAAACTAAAAACAAGATTATTTGTAGAATTTGAAGTGAATATTACTGATTATTTAGCTTGTTTTAAGGAAAAACTCCCTTCATTTAGACTGATTTCTGAAAACGAAACCCTTTTTTGCTCGTCTGGAACATGCTTCTTGAGGTTTTTAGACTAGAATCAAGACAACTCCAAGCAAGTTTGGTGATTTCTTAACGCAGCCTTAGATAGAAGTGAACATTTGAATGCTGTAGTGTTATGAATTCAGTGTAAACTGTGACTGAACTACATGTTTGTATTTTAATTGCTTGTTTTCTTAGTGTGTCTGATGGTTAATGCAGATCTCATGAGATTTCTAGCAGAACAACAGATCTGCAGAACCACAATAGAAGGTTAAACCGCGTCGGATGTGTGCGCTTCGCTACCAAATAAAACACTGAAATGTGCAGATGAGTCTGTTCTTAACCACTGAAACATATTCGTCTGTCAGCTTTCAGGAGTTCACACTTAGATATTGATGCTATTAGCAGGTTTGACATGCTGTCCTTGGAGAGTAAATTAGCATTAGTGGTGTAACGGATCACGGTTGATTTGTGTGGATCACAACCCACGGTTTGGAACACACGTGACCTGCGGATTAAAACATCTATTTAATTGTAGATTGGTCCTAAATGTGTAATGATCACAGAGAGATCGCCTCTCGTGTCCATCAGGTCACATGTATGAAAGCATTTAGGCTTTCCTGTAAAATATAATGATTACAGAGGAGGTTGTGGTGGGTTTCTTAGGTTATTAAAGGTGTTTTCTGTCACTACTTGTTTAGCCTGCATTAATGCATTCAGTGTAAGCTGCACGATTAGTCACTAAAAGATCAGGATCTCAACACCCACGCAACATAAATAATAGATGATGGTGATTTGCATATGTTTATTAATCCTTCCAATCGCTGCATTCAAATCTGAAACGCAAAAATCAAGAAAGAAATTCAGTCTTTAGTCTTTTGAGTTCGTTATGAAGTTACAGTCAAATGACAGAAGTACTGGGAGAACAGTTTATAGTTTAGATAAAACCATTGATGATTATGGTAAGAGTAAAATCACCATCATATGCATTTAACGGCGCTCAAAAATGAAAGTTGTAGGCAGCAGTTACATTATGCTGCTGAATAATTCTTCAAAGATGATCTTCTAGCAATGAAACATGAAGCTTTATGAGTGAACAACTGAATCATTTACTGACAATGAGACTAAAGATAAATATGGGTTGTATTGTTTGTTAAAACCGTATTTTGCAGTATTGTTTTTGTAATAAATGGAAAGCAAATGATCTGAAAAATGGTGCAATCCATGACTAAAAACCATTATGTGATCCGAACCGTGAGATTTGTGATCCGTTACACCTGTAAGTGAACCCACCTGATCTCGGATCCCCTTATATGCTTATTGACTGGGCGGGAGCCTTGGGCTCAAGTATCTCCGAGCTCAGGGTTCTCTCTCGGGACAGCATGCCAAACCTGCTATAAGCGCTAAGCATATCTAAGTTCGAACTCTTGAATTAGCATGTAAAGGGGTCCGAGATCAAGTAAGGCTCAAGAGCTCCCCCTGGTGAAGGAGGAGATGAGGTGGAAGGGGGGATTCTCATTCATTTTCTTGTCGGCTTAGTCCCTTTATTAATCCGGGTCGCCAAAAATGTTGCCACAGCGGAATAAACCGCCAACTTATCCAGCATTTTGTTTTACGCAGCAGATGCCCTTCCAGCCACAACCCATCTCTGGGAAACATCCATACACACTTATTCACACACATACACTACGGACAATTTAGCTTACCCAATTCACCTATAGCACATGTCTTTGGACTGTGGGGGAAACCGGAGCACCCGGAGGAAACCCACGCAACTACGGGGAGAACATGCAAACTCCACACAGAAATGCCAACTGACCCAGCCGAGGCTCGAACCAGCGACCTTCTTGCTGTGAGGCGAACGTGCTACTCACTACGCCACCGTGGCGCCTAGGAGAGAGCAGGGCCATGCATAGACATTTTGAGGGGCAGTGGCCCAAACCAAAAACAGGGGCACTAAGTGGGTGGGTTCTTGCTTATACAAATTTTCCAGTTGTTATATATATATAATTTTTTTTATTTTTAATTAAAACATTTTTTAAATTTATATTACATCTACTTTTGATTAAACATTCAAATTCTAAGAACGTGGATATTTAGCACAAGTTGTACATTCTTTTACAGGAAAAAAAAAATTGTTTTACAATTATTGGTTTCGGTTTATTTTACATTAAAAACGTAAATAAAGTGCTGTTAATTCTGTTCAATTCGTTTGTAATTTTAAATTTTTTAAATGAAAAAAAAACAAAAAAAGTACCTATAAGAGATCCGTTAAAGTACCGAACCGATAAGTGGTATCGATAAAACCTTAACGATACCCATCCCTACTGACCGCAATATGGATTGTAATGAGACTTTGTAATGCAACGATCCTAAAGAACTGTTTCCACTTTCCAGAGAGTGGGCACACAGATTGTGTGAGTGATGCTGCGGACTACGGAGTGGGCTGTAAAACATGGAGTGGACTAACACAATCAGTGGATGCTTATCGAAGCAGTAACTGAACAGGGCACGGACGCGTTGGAGGGGGAGGGAGGGGGTTACAGGCTGAGAGGCGCACCTAAGCCAATGAGGGCAGAGGGGCAGTGGCTCTATCCACCAGGCCACCCCCCTGTGCACAGCCCTGGAAGAGAACGACCAGGCTGATGCCAATCAACTTAGTCTGAATCACGCCCCAACAACATTACATGATGAACTTTGTTGTTTGCAACTTTGCATTATTTATTTATTTTTTTTTTTTAAAGAGCCCCTATTATGGGTTTTTGAAAATGAGCTTGTATGCAGTGTGTACCACAGCTCTAAGTGAAGTGAAATGTCCAGCTGAGGCTTAAATCTGAAAGTGCACAGTGTTTAAAACTGTTGAATCATCCATAAAAGAGTCACCTCATCGTTCCTCAAAGGAATCGCCGTGCTTACAAGTCTTTAGCCGTTTCGGCATGACGTGAACAAGAAACATAAGCCCCGCCCATTTGCACGTAGCCCCGGGAGATTCGACACCCCCAACCCCGCCCACAAACAACAGCGGTTGGGGGTTTGATTGTGCAGGTAAAAACCCTTTGGAGAGGGTTTGGGCTGGAATCAGTCAGCTCCATCTGGCAACACAGAGAAGAGCACTGTAGCAGACATGTGCTCAGCTGGATATTATTGGAAGTGTGCAGATGAACCAGAGATGAAACTGTGAAGAAACAGTGGTTGAGGTTTATTTCTGCAGAAATGCCTCAGCATTATAGCCCAGCCTTGTGCTGTGTTCCCTCTGAGGAGTGTTTCTGAGATCTACACGCTTACACAGGGGGATTCGTTGAGCGTTTGTTAAAGGAAGGATCAAAAATGATGTATGCAGGGGCGGACTGGTGCACCGGGACATTTCCTGGTGGCCTGACGGTGAATCTGGCCTGCTATCCAACAAGTGTGAGTGCGTGTGATTAAAACGGTTGCCTCATTGTTTTCTCCAGCTTGTAAATGATGCATTTAACTGTGTTTTGTAACTTGTAACCCCTTGTAGTGTATCTGGTTAACTTGTATTCTCATATTGCGTCTAAAAGCACGTTGTAAACGTGCCGCGTGCCGCTTTGTTTACGGATTAAAATGCGTTTGTGAACTCGTGTTCCTCTGCTGTTTGTCGTTGCTATGGCTGCATCAGCTCTCCTACACGCATGCGGCGGTCCTGTTTCATAATGGTTCAGCTTTTGCCGCTGTGTGCACTAATACTAAATGTGTGTCACTGTGATATGCTGGGAGACCGGGGGGTTAGTTTCGGGGGTGAGTTGTCTGAAATACGGGCGACTCCCGTTTTACACGTAAAAAGGAGTGTTGGCAGATATGCTCACGCACACACTATGACTACTTCAGTATTGATAAGCCATGGTGGGCATTCTCTCGCGCTGATTGATGTCGACCAATCACAACAGACTGGGTCATCGGTCCAATCAGCGCAGTTTAGCATCGCGCTAAGGAGGGGTTTTGGAACAAATGAATCGATGAAAGATTCATATAGGAGTCACTGGGATAATGAGGTAAAAATAAATTCAGATTATAAGACAATGGAAGTGTTTTTAGCCTGCTGTTGTAGACCCCCAAAACCAAAATATGACCCTTTTTAACGTATAATAGGGGCTCTTTAATCAATCACCCATTTAATAACGAAATGCATGCATGCAATGCATTTTTGGGGAAATATCAGGCTCCTTTTAGATTTATAGTATCTTTCTAAAGCTCATTTCCATTACACTGAAGTAAACAAACCAAGGAGACAAACATGACTAATAAATAAAAGTGTGAACTGATAATAAAAGCTTATAATACTGAACATTAGGAACTGAAAGACACAATCAAGCAGAGATCAGTTTCTAGTTGTGATTAGAAAGACAAAAGGATTGATTGTGCTTTGTTATTTACACTACATTTGATTTATCCATTGGTTCAACTGTTTCGAAGGATTGAAGAGCTTCATTTCTCCCATCACCAGAAATGAGTCAGGTCTGTACTGCAGATTTACACACACCGTTTTAGCCACGTGGCCAACTTTTTGTGTCAATAAAAACAAAAGTGAAATCAATATGTTCTGAGGAAGCGCAGACTCTCAGCTGTCAAGACTCTTTATTTGACTTTGTCAAGTGCAAAAGCATGTAAAGCGAAGTGCTACAACGTTACAAGTACAACAGCTCGATGCGGCACAACCCGCAATCAACACCTTCAGCATTTAATACAAAACATATGAAGGCTTTTACATTACTGCATGCAAGCTGCTTTCAAATGATTATTCTTTTCTGACAAGAAGTATGACCTACTTCAGCTGCAACGCAATCCTGCCACGATAAGCTACTAATAAGCTGTTATAGTTTCAAATGAGTGCCAATGCTGTGCTTAGCTCTGTTGAAAATGATACCAATAATAACAGCGATGCTTTCATCGATATTTAGGGGTGGTGTTGTTTGCTTTGGCATGGAGAAATACACAGCAAAGCATTCGCGTATACCAAATGACAACAAAACCGATTTCAGCTCAGTGCGATTACGGCAAATGAGATTAAAACAAATGTGATCAAACATAATATTTACATCAGGGCACACCGATATGTACAGATAAACATGACCTTTCAAATCTTCATCCGGAACGGCTTGAGCAAAGACGTTATTATAGCCGACGTGACCTTTGACGATCAAGACTGATCACTGCTCTGTCTCTGCAGACGTCTGAGCGTTTACACATTACATCGTCCAATCACGAGTACTCTAATTCGATCATGTGAGACCTTATTATTCAAAACAAATACAAAACGATTCAATAAAATCCTGCTTTGGGGGTTATAAAAAAAGAAAAAGAAAAAAAAGAGAGGGTCCCTGAGCATCATCATGGTAAACAACATCATTTTAGTACTTCACAAGAAACGTCAAATAATAATAGTAATAATAGTTGTAATTAACATCCTGATGCAGCTGATGTGTATAATACCAACACATACCACTCATTGTGAATACGTACCCCCGTATACATTTCTGAAGAGCGTGAGTTATGTAGCCAGAGGTACTTCTGTTCCTTTTCGCGCTACCAGCTGACCGCTGATCTCCATGTGGACGGCTTTTCCACCGTTACCATATTGTCCAATGGCTCGCCACATACGTCGGTGGACTTGAGAGACGGAGCGGAGTTGACCATGACGATGGGGTTCGAGTCTGGTGAAGAACGATTCCAGAAAGCAGGTAAAACAAAAAGAAATGGCAAAAAATAAAATGAACAAGTAAGTAACAGGGTGAGAACATGGTAAGATCTCAAAACGTGGTAAAAACCAGGCAGCCGTGAGGCCCCACCATCGGTTAGGCAGGTCAATCGGTGCTTTTGAAAACACTATCGGTTGGGTTTACAGAAGAGGGTGGGTCGGGGGATCGGTCAGTCAGTCAACAGCAGCCTCTGGTGGATTTATGTGAGAAGAGCAGCTGCAAATGGCACTTGTGAGAGAAATTTGAGATCTCAAAAAGCATAAACAGCGCCCTCTGGTGGATTCAGCAAAAAAAAAAAAAAACATACCTCCTGGGACGTTTTTTTGCAGTATCCAGAAATGTATACAGGGGTACATTTCCACAATGAGCCTGGGTTGCATAGTACTCAAAGAGAATAGTTCTGGAAAAGCCATATGTAAAAACAATACACACTAGTTAATTATGGCAGAGCACTAAAGCTTGACACTGAAATAAAGTGCTAAGTACAAAAGAACCGTCAGTTCATCTCTTGTTACATGAGTATAGCAAGCTTTGGCAAAAATAATAATAATCATAACAATAATACGGAGAGTTAATGCTGTCGTAACTATCTCTTATGTTCGTACCAAGCTTATTTTATTACATTTTCTACAACACATGAAAACTAAAACTCGCTCAAATCTGAATAATTCATAACAAAAAAAAGTGCTTTTTAAATTAGATTCAGAACATATCATAGAAGGCAGCAACAAACATACTTCAATATTTCATAAGCTGGATTTACAACAATAATAATAATAATGCTTTATGGAGCTTTTCTTTTACCTGCTGTAACAACAAATCCCCGTACAGAGAAATGTGGGAGTTGTGCTTAAATGAGGGACGTTCCTTCATTTTCATGCTCTCTCTCAACATTTACACTTTCTTCAACTAACATTTCATGCCCAACTATTACAGTTTTTCTCAGTGGCTTTGGTCCATTTCTCAGATCAGAATTAAAATTCTCAAAAAAATTCTCAAAAAAAAATTTCTCAAAAAAAAAAAAAATCTCAAAAACTGTTTTTGAACAAGTCGCAAATGCTTTCGTACATCCATGCAGTGGATTATGCGCAATTTGCTGCTGTTTCCTACATTTTCAATTGCTTATGTTGACTAAAATGGATTATAATAGTCTCTTGCAATCAAACAATCACGGTTTCCGCTACATTGATTCATTCATGGTGGGGCGCTACACCAAAATTCATTCCCATGACGACTACATCATCGCTTCTCATTCAAAACATTCGGTTGTTGTTGTTATTTTTAAATAGCGGGTTATAATCGCACCAAAACGTATTAAAAGGTAAGTGAATTATAACTGAGCAAACTTTTCTGTAATCGTAGTAGTGCTGTGTTATTTGTTTAACCCTTTAAGGTGACATGCTCACTGACTGACAGGACTGCGAGATGCGTAAGGCCAGCAAACACGACGTAGTTTCCATAATTATACTTTATAGATAAAGCTCTACGGTTCTGCATACAACGACTTTATCTTGCTGTAGTGTATGGCGGTTTTACTTTACCTCAGGATGCATCAATGCCGTTCTGTAGGTCTATTGGAGACATTCAGAAATATTCCTAGCAAATCTAATAAACGTCGGAGATATACTAGTTACATGAACGCACTACATCGCACCTCAGCAGCGTTTAGCGCACGAGAGAATCTGCGCTTGAGCCGTGTATAATTAATGGCGTGTAAGAAGTTTTGTGCATGAACAGAGGAAATCGGCGCGCAAACAAAGAGATTGGCATGCTCGTATTACGTACATGAATGCGATCTTGTAATATTGCGCTCACGACATTTGTCACTGAAATAACACCATAGGTAGTTGGAAGACCTGTGCCTCCCACCACAGCTGGAAAAAATCCCAGAGGGAACACTGTAAGGTGAAGCCTGAAAATTATAATATATTTGTAATAAAACTGTAGCCATAGTTTCCATCAGAACACAGTTATATTGACAACGACTAAGTCATTTGACTGTCTTATTGGTAAACAATGATGCACTGACACGTTCACTGATAGAAATTTAGCCTTGAGAGATGAACTAAGGATTCTGAGCTGGCTTCTGTAGGTAACCCAGGGTGTTTAGCTATTTTTACGTGTTGTTTTGAGAAATGCATTTACTGCAGAATTCAATTCTGATCTCAGAAATGTACCAAAGCGACTGAAAAAATGAGCTATTCCCACATATTTGGTCTCACACATTCTGACATGCCTTCTCTCATCAGATTTTCCCTTTCTCTCGCCTTTGGGCTCATGACTCTCAAAAATAACCTCTAAGTGGAGCTGACAGACAATCGCCACAGAAAACACAAGTGAAATCCTGAGGATTACTAGTTGTTTAGCACCCTGATGGCCTCTTCAGAAGTATGTTAGTGTGAAATGGTCGATATATTTTTCTGATATGTGTTTGTGTCTATTTTCCCGCAACATGCCGTTATATTAGGAAGCATGAGTTATGAGTACCTCAAAGCGTAGCTCTATATTTATGTACCTGCAATATATATATATTTTTTTTTACATTTTTTGTTTTTGTGTGTGTGAGTTTGTCAGTGTGAGCCCTTTCTGAATAACCTACTCTGCATCTATGGGCAATAATACACCCATGACCTAAAGATAGCTTCCTTCAACAATAACAACAACAACAACAAAAAACAACACGATTCATCAAACGTAACTTAAAAACGGCGTACGACAAATACCATCGAGCTTTAGCCGTCCTGCATCAACAGGCATATGCTGTTGTACTCCTTCATGGTCTCTTTTATGAGTTTGTTGGTTTTCTGCGACAGCACGAGCTGTGCTAGTGTCGGATTCAACCCAGATGACCACCAGGGTCAACAGGCTGGACTTGAGGTCACTGCGCGAGGGGAACGCTGCAAAAAAACGCGTTTCTTATATAGAGATTTTCTCTTCTTTCTAATTCAGATGTCTAAATATTCCTAAATCGACAAGGATTTTCTAGACCAGTAAAGATTTGAATTCATTTTTATCTTAAAACAAGCTAAATAATCTGTCAGTCGTGTCAGTGAAATAAATTTGGGTCATACTTTATTTTAACGAACAAACCATTAACTAAGATTTAAGCTTAATAAACTACTGATTAGCTGCTTATTAATAGCTAGTAAGGTTGGGTTTAGGTTTTGCTTTTTTTTTTTATTATGGCTTTTTCTAAAATAGTTCTCTTTAAGCTAGCCTATATATTATGACTTTGATTAAAAATTAGTTTTAGAATCTATTGGATTTGAATTTCGTACCTGTACGCTTAAATTCCATGAATTAATTAGTAAGTTAATTTTTTTTGTTTCATAGAATTAGTAGAACTATTTCAGGAACGAATTGTTCCATTTCATAATTAATTATTAAAGTATAACATTAATTAAAACAAGGATATGCATTAATAAGACGTGGTCGTGGAAGCGAATTTGTAATTCGAATTATGCTCAGAGCTCCATAGTTTAAAATAGGCTAACAATCAGCTAAACTATAGTATAACACACACAGCTGTCTAAATAAATAGGCTATAAAATACACAGTTGATGTAGGCCTATTAAATATTATTTAAAACCTGTACTGAAAGAAGAAAAGCACAAGAAAGAATGCCACTTTGATACAGAAACTTATTTTATCAACGTGCTTTAAATTTAGGCAGCAACAAAAGAGAGTTAGCCTACTAGAGAAATTTGATATATACTGGGATCTGAGCTGTATTGGTTTACCGGCGAGCATGAGCGGAATGTTATGGAGCACTTGCTTTGGGCGGTTTGCACGACCTGCACGGAGGAATGTTTAGAGGTGGTAGTAAATGGTGTGAAGTTTTACTTAAGCTAAAGTGTTACCAATTATTTTAGATTGTTTTGCTTGTTTAAGTCATTTAAATTTGGTTTCTATTCTGAAAACAACACAAACCGCTTCACTTGTCTTGAAAATGCTTCTTGATTTAAGAGTTTTAAGATATTTAGACTAGAAACAAGACGAAAACTCTAAGTTAAAAAAGCATTGTCTTGCAGTGAAGGAAGAGGGCAACTTGCATCAAACGGGACTTCATGAGGATTGCAGAAACCGCGATGACCTGCACCTAGTTTCCTTATTAAGATTACTAGTAAGGAGTTAAACAAACAAAGACTTGTGGCTTGGAACTTAAGGCTGTGGTGTATATTTGGTTTCGTCTTATTGCTCTTCTAGAGGTCCTGGTTACAAAGCCTGCTGTCTCCAGGTCCTCATTTCCTCAAATGAGAAACAAAAAATCCAAACCCTCATTCTTTCATTAGCTTTAGGACACAATTCCTGATTGCATACTGACTCTGTTGGAGGTCAATGTTTGGGATGTCCTGAGATAGGTCTGTCTGTGTTGGGGTGCACCTTGTTTTTGAGAGCGGGAGGCTTGTGCTTGCGTTTGCGGGTGGGGTTTGTGGTAGTGTGTGCGGGGTGCCGGAAAACACTGGTGGGAAGATTCTCACTGCTGCTGGGAGGAACCCACTCATGAGGTCGTGGGATTGGGACGGGGGTCGTAATGGCAGAAACTGGAGCCGTGGAAGGAGCAGACGCTGGTGTAGGAACAGGGGTAGGGGCTGGAGTTTGGGCAGGTTTGATGGCACAGCCAACAACCTCAGAGTCCTTTTGGAAGTTTGGGTCAACTTTATTAGAGGTCCTTTTGACTTTTTGAGAAATCTTCTCAGTCTTTTGTGCTCTGGGTGGACTTCTGTCCAACTCTAAAGGACTTGCTTGCAGGGGATCTGAATCCACCATACTAGGTTCTTTCTCAGTGTTTCTGACATCTTCCACTTTGGTACAAGGCTTTTCTTGAGTCCTCTGCAGACTGTTCTCCCTGTGGGGACTCGAGTCTCCTTTAATGAGGCTTTTGGAAAGAACACTGGTGATTTTTGAAAACTTCCTCGAGTCTGATTTCCTTGATCTTCGGTCGCTCTTGTGAAGATTTCTGTCACTTATTTCAGTACTCAGGGGACTTCTGCTAGTCTCGGACACTTCTGTGCTCTTGTGTTTATGTCTCCTCTGTCCTGCATTATCTAAACTTCTACAGCTTCTACTTCTCACTCTTCCCTGTCCTCTGCTCTTCCTCAGAAGCCTCTCTATGCGATACTCAGTCCGGTACAGATCTTCTGTGGCATGAGTGACCCTGTCCAGCTGAAGAAGCAGAGCATCGAATGCTGGAAGGACTCTGCGAAGTGTCGCCTCCATCTCTGCTCGCTCTTTCCAGCCTTGGCCTCCAACGATCACCCCAAGGCCTAAGCTGAGGCCAAGTCCCAGACCGGGGGCTTCAGCCAGACTGCAGGGGCTGCTGGATGTAGGCCGCCAGGAGGCCTCAGAGCCTCCGTCAACACTGTCAGGAGTTGGAGGAGCCTCAGGAGTGTCCAGAGGAGGAAGGCATAAAGACTTGCAGTCACTCGTTGAAGAGGAACGTGAAGGAGGGAGCTCCATACCTTCAAATCGCACCTTGTGCCGAAACTGTTGAAAAAAAAGAAAGGGTTCAAGGGTCAAAATTACAGGTCTGGGATGAAGATTGAGTCTGAAGAACTGAAAACTGAGCAAACTAAGGTTGTAGTTGGTAAGAAGTAAATACTGAGAGCTGGGTGATTAATTGAAATTATTGCATGGCTGTCTGAAATACTTCTGATTCTGATTGGTCAGCCGTGACATTTCAAGGTATGTTATTCAGAGATGACAACCGCTGAATAACACAATATACACCCTCAATAAATATGTTCTTCCGAGATGACAACCGCTGAATAACACCGTATACACCCTCAATGAATACTTCTTCAGAGATAACAACCGCTGAATAACACAGTATACACCCTCAATGAATACGTTCTTTCGAGATAACAACCGCTGAATA
>CAIGQQ010031166.1:302331-326796 GCA_903798035.1 Danio albolineatus | reverse complement strand
ATAATAATAATAATAATAATAATAATAATAATAATAATAATAATAATCTGCTAATGTGGCAAGTAAAATAATCTCAGTATTACAAACCAAAAACAGGTTTTTACAAACCTGCTTCATTTAACTTTTTATTTCTGAATATTATTTTACTCTAGAAAGTGCTTCTTGATTTTAAAATGTTTAGATATTTTGATTAGAAACTAAGAAAGTATATATCGGGCACCATTATTTCAGCAATGAGCTCAAATGATTTTACTCTGTGATTTAGTGGCACTGCCTGATCCTATATTTGTACTACAAGCTAACTTTGAAATTTAAACACTGATAATGCACAACATTTACGCATTATTTTGCAGCTTTTGTTTGTAATTTTCAGTTAAAGAGCAACAAGAGTAGCGATCCAAGCCTTCACTGAACTCCTAGCAATAAGAAATAAGTATTAAGACAGCTGTGGATGAATAAAACTTCCAGAGACGCCTGTTCTGTTCACTTCAGCCCTGTTGTAACCGCTGTACCATCGGTTTTTCCCACTAGGAGTCCGAATGCTCTTGGATATCATGTCAGCTGAAAGAAATCAAGCTTACTCGCAGAAAGACCTGACCAGTTGTGTGTAAATCTACAATGTTTCTCCAGTTCTGACTGATGCAGATGAAAAATAGATGGAAAAATGTGATCAAATTGAAAAAAAAAAGTGTACAAAAAAATTGATCCACATGAAAAATTTACTCAAAGGATGAAGTACATGCTTGCTCTTGCAGAGTAAACCCTGACAGACACTAAGCATTGATCTAAGCTGAAACCATCCAGAAAAGGAAAGCCTGGAGAAAGAAAAAAGGCTGAATGGATTATACACTAACCTACATATTATTCAGTCACAAGAGGGCGCTATACAGTCAAAAACAGCACTGAGAAGCATATAATTATCTATTTCATTTATTTGTTCGTTATCTTTTTGGCTTAGTCCCTTTATTCATCAGGCGTCACCACAGCGGAATGAACCGCCAACTAATCCAGCAAATGTTTTACACAGCAGATGCCCTTCCAGCTGCAACCCAACACTGGGAAACACCCATACATTCTTGCATTCACACTCATACACTATGGCCAATTTAGCTTATTCAATTCACCTATACCACATGTCTTTGGACTTGTGGGGGAAACCGGAGCACCCGGAGGAACCCCACACGACAACAGGGAGAACATGCAAACTCCACACAGAATTGCCAACTGACCCAGCCGAGGCTTGAACCCGCGACCTTTTTGCTGTGAGGCAATCTTGCTACCCACTGTGCCACTGTGACACCTATCAATAAATCACTAATTTGCCGTACCCGTATGAACCTGTGTTATTAGTTTCAGCAGTTGTTATCTGGGAATAACATACCTTGAAGTGTCACGATTGACCAATCAGAATCAAGTATTTCACAAAATCAAGTAATAGGTTATACTGAACTACACCAGTCTTGATAACCAGGATATTTAATGGCTAATAAAGCTTCATTAACACTCACAGATCGCCCACGTCACTGTCCGTCTGAGAGAGCAGCTGTCCGTCGGCCAGAATGCGCTTGATTAGATCCTCATCTGTCAATCAAAACCAGCATCCAATCAACAACCTCCTCCATTTTTCAGACACGCCCATTAAAGACATCAGTCCCTCCATGATTTTCAAAGAAAACATACATTCATATTTCTGCGACTGAAATGACTGATATTGTGGTGAGCTTTTGCACATTTTGCGCCATTTCTTTTATCGTTTTGCTGTGAAAATTTACACATCATATTATTAAGTTTTTGACCTCGACAACCACTGATCTGAAACACTGAGAGAAAGGAGAGAAAATCACTAAAGCCTGCTGGATCATATTTGAAACTAAAATAAGTTTTTAAATTAATGCTAATTCATGTATTCATAGTCATACTTGTAGTTTTTAAACACGTTAATGGAAATGATGCAGAACGTGCGCACTTAAGTGTGTGTGTTTGTCTGTGAGAAAGAGAGAGAAGGCTACGTTTAAGCATATACAGTTGAAGTCAGAATTATTAGCCCCCCTGAATTATTAGCCCCTTGTTTATTTTTTCCCCCAATTTCTGTTTAATGGAGAAAAGATTTTCTTAACACATTTCTAAACATAATAGTTTTTATAACTCATTTCTAATCACTGATTTATTTTATCTTTGCCATGATGACAGCAAATAATATTTGACTAAATATTTATAAGACACTTCTATACAGATTAAAGCAGTGTTTCTCAACTGGTGGGTCATGGTGGGAACATTTTTAGTGGGTCGCGGAGTGTGTGTAAAACATTAATTTTTAACTTATTTTGTTGACTTTTATTTTGAAATGCTCATACCGGACTTTTATTTTGAAATGCGTATACCAGACTTCTATTTTGAAATGCGCAATTGTACTTTGTAATATTTGTATAATTTGATACATTTTGTCCAATGAAATCGATAAAAAATTGTTTATTTGTAAGTCTTGGTGATTTTCTCATGATTTATCTGTCACTACTTGTGTATGTTTACAAATAAATACAAATTAATTCATTATAATTCCTAAAATTAAAATATAGTTCCTAAAAAATTGTGTCGTGGCTTGATGACCATGTAAAAATGTGGGTCCCATGGCCAAACCAGTTGAGAACCACTGGCTTAAAGTGACATTTAAAGGCTTAACCAGGTTAATTAGGTTAACTAGGCAGGTTAGGGTAATTAGGCAAGTTATTTTATAATGATGGTTTGTTCTGTAGACTATCGAAAATAAATATAGCTTAAAGGGGCTAATAATATTGACCTTAAAATGGTCTTTAAAAAATTTAAAACTGCTTTTATTCGAGCCGAAATAAAACAAATGACTTTCTCCAGAAGAAAAAATATTATCAGACATACTGTGAACATTTCCTTGCTCTGTTAAACATCATTTGGGAAATATTTAACAAAGAAACAACAAAAAAAATCAAAGGGGGCCTAATACTGACTTTAACTGTATACATTATATCAAAGTTTAGCGATTGCTAAAATTATGTAGTCTAAACTTAAACTGGCTTTGAATGCGTGTTTCGATAACAGCACATGACTATGAATACATGCTGAATGGGATGTGTGTATAGAGCTCGGAAACTTCTACATAATGGTGAGTCACATGTATATATGACCAATGACTAGGGCCAGACGGAATCTGCGGACATTTTTTGCTATTTCTGCGGAGTATTTTGTTAAAAATCTGCAGATTTATGAGGAATGATTTTGTGAGTATCATAACTAAAACCTTTAATATATGAAATAAAAAGTAATACCTTTTTAACTTTTATTTAATGTTTACAATGCAAATCTAATTAGATCCACTTTATTTGGTTAACAAAGCAAGTCTCTCATATAAAATATCTACTAAAAGACAGAAAATAGTACTTTACAAACTGCATTGTAAATAAATCATATAAATATTTTCATATTAGTCAATAATTATTACTAAAATTTATTTAAAAACTGAATAAATATACACCAGTAAATAAACAGAATCAATAACGGGCTAAAAATCTGTGGAAATCTGCGGAATTCTGCGCGCGCAGATTGCGTGTGGCCCTACCAATGACCGACGCAAACGGCGGAAATGGACGCCCAGAATGTATTGCGTTGCTTACGTCACATTCCCGAGCTCTATTAACAACTCGAGGCTTTGCACACCACACAACACCAATCTATTTGTGAACACTTTAACACTTTTGAATGTAAACTACACCGATGCCGCTCTCTGTGGTGTGCCAGGAAGTTTGATTTGCCCAAAATATGCATCAAATCTGTGTTGATTCAAAACAACTGCGAGCTCCACATTATTATCTGACATTTTTGCTTAATTTTGCGTTAAATTTTGTGATCGCGCTGTGGTGAAATCCTGGAGGGTGTAAAGGAGCTCTGTGCGTCACCTGAGGAGGAGAAGTATTTGTTCCTGTGGCTGTTTTGGCAGATGGTGTCGTCCTCGTGGTCTGGACTGAAGGTGATGTCCACACCCAGATGTCTGCTGCCCTGACCTCTCTTGAGCCGCGGGGGAAACACCGGCCCCATCTCCACTGATGGGTCCGTCAACATATCCGGCCAATCGCAATCCGGCACACTCCATCTCTGAAGACTACGGGGAAGAACAGATGCAGAGATTCACTCTGATTCAATGATTCATGTAATTTAGACTCTTTTGATTCACTTTGATTCATTTGAACACTTGACTCACTTATGCACATTAATAGGTGTCAATCTTTCGATTCACTTACTCTTATTCACTTGAACACTTGCACACATCAATAGATTCACTATTTTGATTTACTTACTCTTATTCACTTGAACACTTGAGTCACTTACACATAATCAACATATTCACGAGTTTGATTCACTAATTCTGATTCATTTGAACACTTGAGTCACTTACACAAATCAATTAATTCATTATTCGATTCACTTACTTTGATTCATTTGAACACTTGAGTCACTTTCACATAATCAACATATTTACGTGTTTGATTCATCTTACTCTGATTCATTTGATCACTTGAGTCACTTACACAAAATCAATACATTCATGCTTTTGGTTAACTTACTCTGATTCATTTGAACACTTGAGTCACTTACATTAACACATTCACTCTTTCGATTCACTTACTCTGATTCATTTGAACACTTGAGTCACTTACATTAAAGAGCCCCTATTATGGGTTTTTGAAAATGAGCTTGTATGCAGTGTGTCACACAGCTCTAAGTGAAGTGAAATGTCCAGCTAAGGCTTAAATCTGAAAGTGCACAGTGTTTAAAACTATTGATTCATCTATAAAAGAGTTGACTCATAGTTCCTCAAACGAGTCACCGTGCTAACGAGTCTTTAGCCGTTTCGGCATGACGTGAAAACGAAACATAAGCCCCGCCCATTTATGCGCGCGCAGATTCGAAATCCCCAACTCCACTCACAAACAACAGCGGTGCGAAAAAGTTGCCAGATCGGGCGGTTTTCAACTTGATTGTGCAGGTAAAACCTTTTGGACAGGATTTGGGTTGAAATAAGTCAGCAACATCTGGCAACACAGTGAAGAGCACTGTGCTCGGCTGGATATTGGAAGCGTGCAGAGAACCCAGAGATGAGACTTTAAAGAGTTAGTAGTTTCTGCAGAAATACTACAGCATTAAATCCAGCCATGAACTGTTCCCCCTCCGAGGAGTGCTTACAACGGAGGATTAGGAGCACCAGGACATTTCCCTCGTCTGCTATCCAGTAAGTGTGAGTAAGTGCGATTAAAACGGTCGCCTCATTGTTTTCTCTAGCTTGTAAATGATGCATTTAACTGTGTTTTGTAACTTGTAACCAATTGTAGTGTCTCTGGTTAACTTGTATTCTCATATCGCGTCTAAAAGCACGTTGTAAACGCGATGCGTGCCGCTGTGTTTATGGATTAAAACGCGTTTGAGCGTGTTCCTCTGCTGTGTGACGTTGCCATGGCCACCATGAGCTCTGCTACACACGTGCGGCCGTGCTGTTTATAATGGTTCAGCTTTTGCCGCTGTGTGCATTAATACTGAATGTGTGTCGCTGTTTTTACTTCTGGTTTAGAATTAGAGTGATATGCTGGGAGATCGGGGGTTAGTTTTCGGGGTGAGGTGTCTGAAATACGGGCGACTCCCGTTAAAAGCGAGTGTTAGCAGATTAGCTCACGCACATGCTATGACTTCAATGTTGATAAGCCGTGGTGGGCATTCTCTCACGCTGAGCGCTGTCGACCAATCGCAACAGACTGAGTCATCGGTCCAATCAGTGCAGTTTAGCATCACGCTAAGGAGGGGTTTTGGAACAAATGAATCGCTGAACGATTCATATAGGAGTCGCTGGGATAATGAGGTAAAAATAAATGCATATTATAAGACAATGAAAGTGTTTTTTGACCATGCAATCAGATCAGCCTGCTGTTGGAGACCCCCAAAACCAATATATGACCCTTTTCAATGTATAATATGGGCTCTTTAACACATTCACTCTTTCGATTCACTTACTCTGATTCATTTGAACACTTGAGTCACTTACATTAACACATTCACTCTTTCGATTCACTTACTCTGATTCATTTGAACACTTGAGTCACTTACATTAACACATTCACTCTTTCGATTCACTTACTCTGATTCATTTGAACACTTGAGTCGCTTACGCACATCTACAGATTCACTCTTTCGATTCACTTACTCTGATTCATTTGAACACTTGAGTCGCTTACACATAACCAACACATTCACCCTTTTGATTCACTTACTCTGATTCATTTGAACACTTGAGTCACTTACATCAACATATTCACTCTTTCGATTCACTTACGCTGATTCATTTCAACACCTGACTCATGCACATAAATAAATTTGGTCTTTCGATTACTTAGATTCATTTGATCACTTGAGTCACTTACACAAAATCAAAACATTCATGCTTTTGATTCACTTACTCTGATTCATTTGAACGCTTGAGTCACTTACATCAACACATTCACTCTTTCGATTCATGTACTCTGATTCACTTGAACCACTTACATCAAATCAATAGATTCTCTCTTCACAATTTGATTCACTCTAATCTATTCAGCTTTTCATGCTCTCTTGTATTGACAGTTAAGAAATGATTCATTCACTCTTGATTCATTCATACCGAGCCACTTACATTATTACATTCACTCTATTGATTCATTTCTTTTCACTCAATTGCGTTCATCAACTCAATCACAGTCCGACTCACTTTAATTCATTTAGCTTTCCATGCTCTCTTGTATTGATTCACAGTTATAAAATGACTCATTCACTCTTGATTGATTCATACTGAATCGCTTGCACACATTAACTATTTGATTAACTTACTCTCACTCATTAAGTTTTTCATGCTCTCTTGTACTGATGATTCATATGAATCAGTCATTTACCTACTCTGTGATTCACTTGTATTAGCAACCTAAGTTATATGGCTAAACTGGCAGTGGGCTGGTTATAGAGACCAAAACAAAGACAGATATTCACTGAATGCACATTCTTGAAGGAGAAAAACTGACTTCAGCACTGTTTTTTAGTTAAGCAAGTGTTCATTTATCATGTTTCTTAAATATCTGCAAACATATTCTAGTATTTTTATGCTTTAGAAGAGTCCAAAACTTTTATTCATCACCTTTAAGACTTCCTCAGTAAAACTGCCTCAGCAGATTTGCGATTTGATTTGACCGCTTTTCAGGAGAACTCTTAATAGTAAGATCGAAGGTTTTGCGAATACAGGCTCACCTTTCTGAACATTAAACACTTCTCAGACATCAGGCTTACCTCTTAGTGGAGGGAGTGGGCAGGTCGATGTTGGTCTCCTCAGAGTACGTCTGCAGAGAAACAGCAGATATCAACACTCATACTGATGGACTGCACACATTAACCCGTGCAAATGGCCCCCTAATAATTGATTGATCGCCCCAGAAGGACGTCAAAACATGTATGGGGGGACAGTCAGCCCTTTCAAGTGTACATGTAAGCAAAAATGATAGAAGATCTATCATTAGTACCAATTGAGCATTGTGTCAATTGATGCTGACCATGTCCATTCCTTTATGACCATTGTACCCATCTTCTGATGGCTACTTCCAGCGGGATAACGCGCCATGTCATAAAGTGCGAATCATCTCTGGTTTCTTGAACATGACAATGAGTTCACTGTACTCAAATGACCTCCACAGTAACCAGACCTCAATCCAATAGAGCACCTTTGAGATGTGGTGGAACGTGAGATTGGCATCATGGATGTACAGCCGAAAAATCTGTGTGACGCTATCATGTCAATATGGAGCAAAATCTCTGAGGAATATTTCCAGTCCCCTGTTGAATCTATGCCACAAAGGGTTAAGGCAGTTCTGAAGGCAAGAGGGGGTCCAACCTGGTGTTACGGTTGAACTGGTGACCGTGTTAACTGGTGTCCCTTTCCAGATGTAAGCTATTCACTTTTGCAGATTGGCAGATTCGTCACTTTTTCACAGCAACAAAGCATGCCCATAACAAATAAAGATGCTTATTACTTGGTGTCAGTGTCATTGTAAACATTATTGATTTTAATATTTGTGTAGCAGAACAGTATATAACTAAAATTAACCTAAAAAATATTTATAATTAACATGTCATCAACGGGATTCGAACTCGTGTAGTCGAAAAGCTTCAGCACAGGTACCAATCAACCAATCTAACTGAGCTATTCACCACTTCAGCTGACATCATCTGTTTTAATCTCTTTATCAGAAATATGCTTCACTGTGGTTGTGGACGCGTGTTAAAATGTTACCATAGACCCATGTTAACATATTGTTTACATCTACTCGCGTAGCATGTTTCTACAAACTCTCCCGCTAATATTTTCTCTGAATTGCTCTGAATGACACGACAATATTTCATCAGTTCGTCAATCCATGTTTTCTTTTCATAGTTGTAGACTCATGTTCACCTGTGCCTTTAGACTCGTGTTAACTCGTGTTAACCTGTGTCTACAATGTCACAGACGAACTGATATTTTCTCTGTATAGCTCTAAATGACAACGATGCTTCGCTAAATAGCCTGCGTTATAAATTGCAGTCCCTTTTTTTATTTATTTATTTTTTTAATATTTTTTTTATTATTATTAGAGTATGCAAAAAAAAAAATACACTAAACGGGAATACATACAAACAAAACAAAAACAAAAACAGGAAATTGCAGTCCCCCGTTCGTTCTTTTCTAAACAGAATTTTAAAAATAAAGCTAAATAAACAATCACATACACAGGATTCAAACTCGCAAGGAAAAGAGACATCATAACACATCCTATTACCTGTCTAACTGAGCTACCAAAGACTGCTTAACTCTTGGCTTTTTTGTAATTTTATCGCAATTAACCAAATCATGTTCATTCTTCTACCGTGGCACAGATGTGACCAAGATAATACACTGAAATGTTGCGATTTTCAAGTAATATTCTGTTGCAAAACAGGATATATATTAGATATATTAGACACAATATGTTGCATAATAATATCGTCATTACATTTATTTTTTGTAAAATCTTTATGTATATGTGTGAGCATGGGACACAAGATAACACGAGTCTAAAGGCACAGGTGAACATGAGTCTACAACTATGAAAAGAAAACATGGTTTGACGAACTGATGAAATATTGTCTTGTCATTCACAGCTATTCAGAGAAAATATTAGCAGGAGAGTATGTAGAAACATGCTACGCGAGTACATGTAAAGAACATGTTAACACGGGTCTATGGTAACATTTTAACACGCGTCCACAACCACAGTGAAGCATATTTCTGATAAAGAGATTAAAACAGATGATGTCAGCTGAAGTGGTGAATAGCTCAGTTAGATTGGTTGATTGATACCTGTGCTGAAGCTTTTCGACTACACGAGTTCGAATCCCGTTGATGACATGTTAATTATAAATATTTTTTAGGTTAATTTTGGTTATATACTGTTCTGCTACACAAATAATAAAATCAATAATGTTTACAATGACACTGACACCAAATAATAAGCATCTTTATTTGTTATGGGCATGCTTTTGTTGCTGTGAAAAAGTGATGAATCTGCCAATCTGCAAAAGTGAATAGCTTACATCTGGAAAGGGACACCAGTTAACGCGGTCACCAGTTCAACAGTAACACCGGTACTAGTTAGGTGTACCTAATAAAGTGGCTGGTGAGTGTATCTTTCCCACCATTCAGAGTGGAGGTTGGGCCGAGGCAGACTCATTTCTGAAATGTATGTATTACACAAACTAACATTACTGAAAAATATTGGTAAATATCAGTGCCCCCGATAGTCAATGCAGAACTCACACAATGCCTTGGAATATAAATACAGTTTCTGCTCCTCATATATGTCAGATTGTTGACCGTTTAGTCATCTGAATGTAAAACAGGCTGTAAATGTGACATCGGTGCAGACTGCAGCACATTTAAATGTTATGCTTATGAAGATGAGAAAAGCACCTTTCCTTCATTTCCAAAGTACTTCAATTGGTTAGTTCCTCGTACAGCAGTGGAGAGAAATGAAATAAAGCAGCTCCGGCTCTGAGGAATGTAATGTGAGGGTGCTGGCGAAGGTGCATCAATCCAAACATGCAAACAAAGCATTAGGGAAGGCGCATTTCGATCTGCACTTGTTTAAAGGAAGGAGAGAAACACATCTGGGTCTCTGTCAGAGTAAATAAAGCACATATTGTGTTCTGCCTTTGAATATAAAGTGCATCTGCATCAAAGAGTGTGTGGAGGAAACACAGTTCAGAGCTCAGAGGTGCAGCGCACAAATAAACCATCGTATATTACTTCAATAATACAGTATTTATGTGTCGTTGTGAGCGAATATATAGTAAACAAAATAAAAGAGGTGAAGAAGGCGGCATGGTGGCTGAGTGGTTAGCACTGCCGCCTCACAGCAAGAAGGTCGCTGGTTCGAGTCCCAGCTGGGCCAGTTGGCATTTCAGTGTGAAGTCTACATACATGCAGGGTGTGAATTATACATTGACAAAGGGGGTCAAGTTTTTCGGTTAGGTTTGGTAATGTGCCTCAGTGAAACACACTACATATTTAATTCAATAACATCTAACTTATTAATCAAACTTTAGTTTTTGTTTTGAGGGATATTGAGTGATTCTCAATGACATTTGTGATTTTAAAGGGCACATGTTTTACCCCGTTTTTCATATTTAAATATAAAGCCTGTTTCACACCGCAAGCGCAAGCGACGCGTGAGCGTCGCGTGAGCAGCGCGTGTTTTTTTCGGCGTCCATGTTAACAGATTAGAGCTTTTATACCGCAAGCAGAAGCAGCGCGTCAGCGCGAGGCGTGAGCGTCGCTGAAGCAGCAGTGCCGCGATCGTTTCGGCGCTGGGTCTATTTTTGACGCGCTGCTCACGCTCAATTAAAGTGACAGTGCATTGATAATGGCATAAACACATTAAATCACAGTAAAAAGTAGCAATTTTACCCAATAAATGTATCAGTAATATCAACTGATTTATATATGGTCAATTAAATGAACTTAAACGATTAAAAACTGCAACAAATATTTATTTAGACCCGAACTACAAAACCAAATGTAAAACAACTTATCAGTTTTGCTTACTGAAGGAAATTGTAGTCCATGACGAAGTGTATTGTGGGTAGTGTAGTTCGACACCCATGCTTGAATGATGTGAGCTGGGCTATCTGTGCAGTTAAAGCAGAGGAACGATTTATTCGGCTTTGTTATATGTTCACTCAAGTTATTCCACCGGGAGCTGTTTGCACTGTGAACCTTACAACACGAACATGAGTAAAAGAAGAGCATGTAGTGATTACTTTTGTCCGTCTCATTCTTTGCACGAGCATGAATTAACGAGCCGCTGGACATCGCTGAAGCGAAGAAAGTAACATTAGTTTGATCATGTATAATTATCATTATAACTATATTGTATAAATATTAATATAACTATATGCCTACAACATCCTGACAACCAAAAACAAAATGACGTGATATCACATATCTTCAGAGTGCACCAGACGTGAATGACATCATAGCGAGAGAAGCAGACAGTACTGTGTGATCTAGCCTATATCATTTATAAAATAAAGACTTGCAAGTTAAGGAAACAGCATTGGATGAAGTTGCCGCGGGCCTTGGTGCAGATGAAAAGTTTAAAAAGTGTGATTATACATAGAGATAGAGAGGTGACTAGATAGAATATACAGATGATCTGTGTTGCTGCTGCCGGTGAGCTGCGCGCTGCAGACGCAGTCGGTGTGAAAGGCAAACGCCTGCGTGCTGCTTCTGCTCTACCAACGCGCTGCTCACGCGCCGCGCACGCCCTGCTTGCGCTTGCGGTGTGAAACAGGCGTAAGTCTTTTGTGTCTGTAAAGTTTCCGCTCAAAACACCCATCAGATTATTTATTATAGCTTTAAGTCTGTGTATTATAGCTCTAAACAGCTTGTTGCTGTTTTTGGTACTGGGCCTTTAAGGCTAGACCTCCCCGCCCACCATCCCTACGTGCCTGTCAGCGTGCCTCAATCTCCGCCCTCGGCTGAGTCAGACAGACAGACAGACGTAAAGGAAGCAGATCTCACATAACGTTTGTGAGAAATACTACAGTAAGAGCTTTACCAATGATTGTTTGATGTGTTTGTTGTGGAGTTGCAACGATGAGTCACACACAATGTCGTTACAAAGTTCACACACACACAGACAGCGTGGACACACACACACACAGCGCGCACGTTGAGCTTTGCACTCTTTTTGCAAGCAAATTTGACAGGATAGGTTAATATCTACTGCTGTATGAATGTTCTAAATAAGCCTGATTAAACATCAACAAACCGAGACTGAAGCGTCTTCTTTTATAATCGTCCTGACACACGGCTGTGGTGATGAAGTAAACCTGAAGTAAATGGCTGTAGTTCATTAACATGCACTGTTTTAAACACACTTTAAACTTGTGAAACTCACTCTTGATCACATCTGATGATGATTGATGACCTTCGCGAACTGAACAGATCTTTTATTCCCGGTTGCTTTGCGCACGTCCTGTCTTGTCGATATGATTATACGCGTTACTATGGAGACATGTTAATACGCAGCTGTCAATCAATTCGGTGGGCGGGGGGACCGCACTCCTACGTCAAGTTGCGGTTGGTCTCAAAACCGCTCCAATTGGTCCACCGTTTTTATGCTGTTAAATTGAAAAAAAAAAGGACTGGGTGTGTTTATATCAGCCCAACATGACGGTCTATACACGATACTTACAAATATGTCTGTCCAAACAGCTTAATAAGTCGATTTTTCAAAAAAGTGCCCTTTAAATAAAATGGTGACAGATTTGCATTCCTGCATCTACTGTATTAATGGATGACCATGAAAGACTGCCCATATTTTTTATTTTACTGTTCAACTTCCATGTGCGAGCATATGCATAATAAAATACAAACTATGCATCTAGTTTTATGGGCACCTACAGTATAAAATGATGTCGTTTTCAAACCGCTAAATTAACATTTTTGGCACAAACATTTACAATGGTATAATCCATTAGAGGGGTCATCGAATGTATATTTACGCTAGTTATTATTCATTTTTTATTCACAGCGGTCGCCACAACGGAATGAACCGCCAACCGTCCAGCATATGTTTTACGCAGCGGATGCCCTTCCAGCTGCAACCCATCTCTGGGAACCATCCATACACACTGATCAACACACATACACTACGGACAATTTAGCTTAGCTAGTTCACCTTTAGCGTATGTCTTTGGACTGTGGGGGAAACTGGAGCACCCGGAGGAAACCCACACCAACACGGGGAAGACATGCAAACTCCACACAGAAATGCCTACTGACTTAAACCAGCGACCTTCTTGCTGTGAGGCGACAGTGCTAACCACTGCGCCACCTTGTTGCCCCTAATTTTTAATTTTTTAAATAATAATAAATATACTTTTATTGAAATATAGAGCATTATTGAAACCAAACATAACTTTAGCCAATAAATAAATGTATACAGTGCATTAATAATTAAGATGGACAGATTGACAGTGTTTGTGACTGTGTGTGTGTGTGTGTGTGTGTGTGTGTGTGTGTGTGTGACAGCGCTGCGCTCCTCCATCATACTGTACTGTACCTCTCCAGGAATGGCGTTCAGCATGAGGAAAGAGCTTCCTGTCAGAGAGTTTTCCAGGAAGTCGTCGATCTCGAGAGACTCTTGATCCACCTGAGGAGGAAGCTGCTCCACTGACACCTGACAGACAGAGAGAATAGAGAATAACTGTGTGTGTGTGTGTGTGTGTGTGTGAGAGAGACATCAGACAATAACTGTGTGTGTGTTTGTGTGTGTGAGAGTGTTTGAGAGAGGAGCGAGAGAGCGTGTGTCCGACTGTGAGTGTGTGTTTTGTGTGTCCCTGTCTTTGAGTGTGCATCTGTGTGTATCTGTGTGTGTTTCTAAGTGTGTGTAAGTGTGTGTGCATCTGTGTGTGTTTCTAAGTGTGTGTGAGTGTGTGTGCATCTGTGTGTTTGTTTGTGTGTGCACATGTGTGTAAGTGTGTGTGTCAGTGTGTGAGTATTCATCTGTGAGTGTATGTGTGAGTGTGTGTGTGAGTGTTTGAGAGGATCAAGAGAGCATGTGTCCGACTGTGAATGTGTGTGTATTTTGTGTGTCCCTGTCTTTGAGTGTGTATCTGTGCATGTGTTTTTAAGTGTGTGTGCATCTGTGTGTTTGTTTGTGTGTGCACATGTCTCTCTGTGTGTAAGTGTGTGAGTGTGTGAGTATTCATCTGTGAGAGTATGTGTGAATGTCTGGTGTGTGTGTGAGTGTGTGAGTGTTTGAGAGAGGAGCGAGAGAGCTGTGTCCGACTGTGAGTGTGTGTGTTTTGTGTGTCCCTGTCTTTGAGTGTGTATCTGTGTGAATCTGTGCATGTGTTTCTGATTGTGTGTATGTGTGTGCATGTGTGTGTTTTTTTTTGTGTGTGCACATGTGTGTAAGTGTGTGTGTGTGTGTGAGTATTCATTCGTGAGTGTATGTGTGAATGTCTGGTGTGTGTGTGTGTGCGCTCAAATGTCTGTGTGGATGTGTATGTTCAACTGCGCATGTCTTTCGTGTGTGTGTTTGCATCTGTGCGTGTGCACATGTCTTTCAGTGTGTGAGAGTGTATATGTGTGTGCTTGTGTTTATCTGTGAGTGTATGGTGTGTGTGTTTGCATATGTAACTGTGTGTATGTTTCTGTGTTTGTTTGAGTGTCTGTGTGTGCGTGCATGTGTGTGTTTGTGTGTGCGTGTGTGTAGTTGTGCATCTGTAAATGTGTGTGTGTGTGTTGGTCTCACCTTACTGCGGCTCAGTCTGAACAGGCAGAATACGAGCAGATAGAGGGGATACACCAGCAGACAGCTCACCATCCCGGCCCACAGCGTCTCCACATTCACTGACACCAGATCAGCCACCGGCACAGAGCTGCAGCACACACACACACACAGTTACAGCACACACACGTCTGCAGAAAGCCCTCATGTAGCGTTAGAAATTGGGTACAACTTGACCTACACCAATTTAAAGACAATTTTCAAAAAAAAAAAAAAACAGTACAGGTTGGTGTAAAATCAGGAAATTCTCCACTGGAGCCTGTGCAGAGACCAAAAACACAATCACAATAAAATATTAATAAGAGCAAAATATAATAATTTCCCCTGTGTTAGGGTCCGTTTGAGTCAGGTGTGTTTTGTTTAAAATCAGACACACACCAAAAAAAATAAATTGTACACAAGTACTGATAGCCCCACCCTAAATGATTGACATCTCCGCCCTAAAAGACTAATAGCCCCAACTTGAGACTGATAGCCCCACCATAAAGGACTGATAGCCCCGCCTTAAAGGACTGATAGAGCCGCCCAAAAGGCCTGATAGCCCCAACCTAAGACTGATAGCCCCACCATAAAGGACTGATAGCCCCACCCTAAAGAGCTGATAGCCCCACCCTAAAGTACTGATAGCTCCGCCTTAAAAGGACTAATAGTTTCACCCTAAAAGACAGATAGCTCTGCCCTAAAGGACTGACAGCTCCACCCTAAAGTACTGATACCCCCACCCTAAAGAACTGATAGCCCCGACTTAAAGGACTGATAACCCTGCACTAAAGGACTAATAGCCCCACCTTAAAGGACTGATAGCTCCGCCCTAAAGGACTGATAGTCCCGCTCTAAATGACTGATAACTCTGCTCTAAAGCACTGATAGCCCCACCTTAAAGGTCAGATAGCTCCGCCCTAAAAGACTGATAGTCCCAACCTGAAGGACTGATAGCTCTGCTCTAAAGGACTGATAGTCCCAACCTGAGGGACTGATAGTCCTGCTCTAAAGGACTGATAGCCCTGCACTAAAGGACTAATAGCCCCACCTTAAAGCACTGATAGCTCCGCCCTAAAGGACTGATAGTCCTGCCCTAAAGGACTGATAGCTCTGCTCTAAAGGACTGATAACTCTGCTCGAAAGGACTGATAGTCCCACTCTAAAGGACTGATAGTTCCGCCCTAAAGCCCTGATAGCCCCACCTTAAAGGTCAGATAGCTCTGCCCTAAAGGACTGATAGTCCCACCCTGAAGGACTGATAGTTCCGCTCGAAAGGACTGATAGGTCTGCCCTAAAGGACTGATAGCCCCACCTTAAAGGACTGATAGCCCCTCCCTAAATACCGATAGCCCCACCCTAAAGGACTGATAGCTCTGCCCTAAAGGACTGATTGCCCTGCCTTAAGAACTGAGGAAGCACATTTGGAGGGGCGAGGGAAGGTTATGGTTAATTCGAATAAAGATTATGAAGGTAAATTTTTTTAAATGTACTGACGCTCTGTAACAAGCAAAATAAGAAGAGCACATTTTTTCCTTCATGCCGACTTTAACTCCAGGAGACAGCAGGTATTAACAATTAAGCGACTGAGCAGAGCATGAGTGAGTGTGTGTGAGTGTGTGCTTCACCTGTGTGTGTAGCTGACTGTGCCGTACCACACAGCGGCGGCCAGCATCTGGAGGTGCAGCAGCAGCGAGCAGCAGGTGAGTCTCTGCAGGCGTGTGAAGGGGCTCCGCGAGGGTCTCTCCCACAGAGATAACCACACATGACTCTCACACACGGCTCTCTGCAGCTCCCAGCGCAGCAGACGGGGCCAGTGACGCAGATACAGCTCCTCTGCACAACACACACACACACACACACAGCTGATTGCACTTCTGCAGAGTTTACAGCACACAATGTCAGATCAGCACATGTTAAACACCATCTCACACATCTCATTGCAGCACCAACCAATTATAATCAGTGTTTCATCAGAGGGGCGGGGCTTTACCTGAGGCTTCCACTTCGATCTCTACTCTGCCGTCAGTTTTCTCATTGTCCACCGAGAGCCATTCTTCAACCAGGAAGAAAAAACTGCTGCCCGTCTGCAGGTCCTTCACCAGCACATACTGGAGCAGCCATGCAGGAGACAGACCTGCAGGACAGACAGACAGAGTGAATCACACTGTTGGGCCTCATTGAGTGCAATAGACCCTTTTCTCATTATTTTTCCCACTCACTGAAATTTACAAAGAAGTCTTGGCTAGTGTTATGAGCCATAACTTAACCAACCAGAAATGAGGAGTATCGTTACAAACAAATACATTTTGCAAAAAGACAGAGATACAAGCCTGTGAACAACATTATGACTCTTATTTTTTATGCTTTACATCTCTTTCACAAGAGCATTCAGTATGACTCACTAAATACTATTTAATGAACAACCCCAAATTAAATGGCTTATTAATGAGCTAGATTATGCTAAAACAAGCTAACAATGTGCTAATACATGCTAGCAGAATGCAAAATCATACTAGAAACATGTTAGCAATGAAAAAAACATGCGGGCAGTGTAAAAATCATGTTCAAAATACAGGCAAGTAGTAAGTTGTAGAAGTAATGTTAGCAGTATGTGGTAACTCATTGTAAGAAAAGATATATAAAATGTGGTAAAATATGGCTGTGTTAAAATCATGCTTGACATATGCTAGCGGTATATTAAACGTGCTAGGTGTGCTAAATCAATGGTTTAAACAAGTCACCAATGTGCATGATGATGATAGAAACATGTTAGCAATGAAAAAGACATTCCAGCAATGTGAAAATCATATTAGAAACATGCTAGCAGCATATTAAAACATGCTAGTTGTGTGTTAAATCAGATTAGAAACAATAACATGGTAAAACATGGCAGCAGTGTGGTAAATCATGCTAGAAACATGTTAAAATGTGCAAAATCATGCTAGAAGCATGTTAACAGTGTAAAAAGGTGCTAGCGGTGTGAAAATCATTTTAGAAACTTGCTAGCAACCTATTAAAATATGCTAGTTGTGTGCTAATTCTTATTAGACACATACATGTGACAAAATATGGCAGCAGTGTGCTAAATCATGATAGAAACAGGTTAACAATGTGCAAAATCATGCATGTCAAGTATGTTAACAGTGTAAAAAGGTGCTAGCAGTGTGAAACGCATGTTAATGTGGTAATATATGGCAGCAATATGCAAAATCATGTTAGAAAAACATACCAACAAATAGCAATATGTTTAAAGATGCTAGCAGTGTGCTAAACCATGCTAGACACATTTACATTGTGGTAAAATATGGTAGCAGTGTGTTAAATCATGCTAGAAACATGCTAGCAGTATATTAAAACTTTATATTAAAAAAATTATATTAAAAACATTAACAATGGGTAAAATATGGCAGCAGTGTACTAAATCATAGTAGAAACGAGTTAACAATGTACAATACCATGCTAAAAACATGTTAGCGATGTAAAAACATGCTAGCAGTGTGAAAATTGTTAGAAAGTTAGTCGCTTGCTAGAAACAAAAACAATGTGCTATATAATGCTAGCAGAGTGTCTCGTGCATCATGCTAGCAACATATTAAATCATGCTACTTGTGTGCTAAATCAGATTAGAAACAATAACATGGTAACATAGGGCGGCAGTGTGCTAAATCATGATAGAAACATGTTAACAATTTGCAAAATCACGCTAGAAGCTTGTTAACAGTGTACAAACATGCTAGCAGTATTACCAAAACCATGTTAATGTGGTAATATATGGTGCAAAATCATGTTAGAAAAACATGCTAACAAATAGCTATATGTTAAAACATGTTAGCAGTGTGCTAAATCATGCGAGACATGTCTAAATTGAGGTAAAATATAGTAGCACTGTGTTAAATCATGCTACAAACATGCTAGCAATATGTAAAACAAATGAAACAACAGTGCTGTGGTAAAACATGCTAACAATGTGCTTAATCATTTCAAAAACATGCACCAGATTATATAATCTGTGGCTATTCATGGGAGTGGGCGGAGCTAAAGAGCTATTTTGGCTCACTGAGGCTTTCTGATTGGTGGAACTGTCAATACAGTGTAATGTAGTTTTTCTGCACAAAGTAACACACAAAGACAATTAAAATGTGAACATGGACACACAAATGAATGCGAACATACAGTCTCAACAAAAAATACCGCTAATATTCCAACGCAGCTTCTGAAATACTGATAAAATACACACAAAACTGTTTTTTGTTGCAGTTCTTGTACAAAAGTTGCATTAAAAATGTTTAATCTCTGCACCATCTCACCTGGTGAACAATCGATTAACAATCTCAAAGCTCACAACAGGCCTGTGTTCAAACGTTTGTGAGTTCTAATAGAAACTCAGCCTCCCTATGGAGAAAATGAATGTGTTTTTCCAACTGTTACCTTTGTTGTCGTGCCACAGGCGGATCTTGAGCACGCTGCCGAGGCTGGAGTCGCTGGCGATGTGGAAGATGTCCATGCTGTTGCGGGCGAAGGCGCCCACGCTGTCCAGGTGTCTGTGCCCGCTGCGGCCCTCACTGCCGTGGAGACTGATGCCAACGTGAGCCGTGGTTCCTGGAGAGGAAGAGGATGATGATGATCAAAGACTGATTATAAGACTGCAGGAGATCACTATCATGGAGATCCTCTTTAATCTTACGCATGAACGTGATGAACGAACATTCATGGACGATAGGGCGAAATTTGTACACCCAAATGTTCTGGCAGAATATTAAATATGATTTTAATAAAGAGAAAAAATATACACATACATATGCATATACACTCACTGGCCACTTTATTAGGTACACCTGCCCAACTGCTCGTTAATGCAAATTTCTAATCAGCCAATCACATGGCAGCGACTCAATGCATTTTGGTATGCAGACGGGGTCAAGACGATCTTCAAACGGAGCATCAGAATAAGGAATAAAGGTGATTTAAGTGACATTGAACGTGGCATGGTTGATGTTGCCACACAGGCTGCCACGTCAGCTAAGAACAAGAAACTGAGGCTACAACTTGCAGAGGCTCACCAAAATTGGACAATATAAGATTGGAAAAACATTGCCTGGTCTGATGAATCTCGATCTCTGCTGATGCGCAGCACTGATGAGTGTGTTTGTGTGCTGTTTTTAAAGTCCATGTAATCAGTCCTTGACAATCCTCCAGCTGTGAGTCTGTGCAATCAGTGGAATTTGGAACAGGTGCGTGTGAGCGGTGCATGACTGGATCTGTAGTCCATATAATGGGGGATTTGTAGATGGATGGCGATCTGCAAGGATTAGATCGCTGCTGATTGTGACAAGTATGTGTGTGAATCAAGTGGCAACCTCCCGCTCTCCCTCGGGAAGCCAATACGGAAGTAACTAAAACTGCAATTCATCGAAATTCCGCTAGTCCTGGCTCCATAATAGAGCAAATCTCTAATGAGCCCACTGGTGAAATGGCCAACTTTACAGCAGAAGAAAAGGTGCTTACAGCCTGGTACAAAGAGCGACTTTGGTTCATATAGCTAATATTACTCTTCATGACAACTGTGAGGGGGGTGAATTTTTTTATAACTCATCTGTTTACTTTATATTAAGCTAAATTAAGTTTGCATAATTAAGGGCGTGGCCACTTGAGTGACAGCTAGTCCCGCTGGTCGCCGTCACGTCACCTCAGCTGTTTCCGGCTGATTAGCTCTTGATCTCGGCATAGTCATCGTATTTTTGTGTTGTTTTATTTGGCTTTACACAGTCAGTCGCCTTTTAGAATTATTTCCTGCAATTATCAGATAATATGGCATGCTGTGTGCACTTAATTGTGCTCACAAACCATTCAGGTGGCCTCAGTTTCCCAGGTGAGTGAAATTATATACTTATACCATATCTATAAATGTAATTGCTTTATTTAGGATAGTTTATGATATATAATGTTCTTTAGAACTCTAATGCACTCCAGAATCTGACAGATTGATCAGCTGTAGTCTATAAAATCGTCATCTGAAGCGTTGTCATACAGTGCTCTGCCTGGATTTCCTAAATAGCCTTGGATTTAATAACACAGACTATATCTGAAGTGTTTGGATGTAATTCGCACTTTCTTCCTGTTGAAAAAAGTTATAAGAACGATGTAAAGTGGCTCAATGTATTAAAGCAGTGCTTTTAAAAGTCTAAACACTTTATTGATATAGTGTACAACCAAGCACATGTGGTCAGAACATAAACGAGTCGCAGGTAATGAAATATTATGTGTTTCTCCCATAAGAAAGCTCTTAGCTAAATGCCAGCATGCGTCCTGTAGCTCTGCCCACGCTCCGCCTCTTTGCCCTTGTTTGGTATGCCTCGGTTGGTGCGAACTACGCCTACTAGTAGCTTGGACGTGCGAACTACGCCTACTAGTAGCTTCTTTTGGGTTCATCAGAAACCTATGGGTGACATCACGGATACTACGTCCATATTTTTTACAGTCTATGGTGTGAATGTGAGTGTGAATGGGTGTTTCCCTGTATTGGGTTGCAGCTGGAAGGGCATCCGCTGTATAAAACATATGTTCCGCTGTGGCAAGCCCTGATAAATCAGAGACTAAGCCAAAAAGCTGAAGGAAAATAAATGAACGGAGACACTGACGCCCTGTTGGTAAATAATCTACTGTAAACAAACCAGCCTCGCATATGTTACGAGTGTTAGCTAAAGCTTTAAATGAAACCAAGAGATATTGAAATAAAATTAGTTTTCATGATTTATTTGACTTTAACTAGTTCCCAAACAAGCAAAAATAAATCAAATAAAATGTATCTACGCTTAAAAAAAGTTCAACACAAAATGAAAACACACACAAGTTACAGTATACACACAACTGAGTGCAAAAAAAACAAACAAAATGCTAATTATGTGCTAATTTCAGTGTGTTAGTTTAATATAAAGTCAATATAATTAACAAATTTCCATCTAACTTATGTTTCATTCATTCGATTCATTCATTCATCATGTAGCATAAAACATTTTGTGATTAATGTTATCTGCATCTCCATCACCGGTTCCTGATGCAATAGTTGAGGGAATGCACATTAAAGCAGGATGAAGGGAAGAGTGTGTGAGTCTGACCTGCTCCGGGGCTCCAGCCGGTCTTGAGCTGGATCTCGTACTTGTAGAGTCCGTCTTTCCCACAGAGCGGCACCACAGACGCCCGCCTCAGGTCCATCTGATCCAGCTTACGGAGAACAGCTCCAGCCACAGCGTAACACAGCAGAGAAACCACACACACCAGGACCACCACCACACTCCGAGACACTGAACGCTCCTGAGAGTATAAATATATGCACAATTTAATATATATAGTTAAATCGTGTGTATTGTTCAAACTGAACCCCCTTTCGATATGTTGGTGGCTGTTTTTGCCCCATTGATTGCAATTATGATGACATTTTTTGATTGCAAAGCCAAAATGACTCACTGATTCAAATTATCCCACCAGAGTCTGCAGTTAATGACTCACTGATTCAAATGACTCACTGATTCAAATGATCTATCGACTTACTGAATAAAATCACTCACTTATTCAAATGATGCTTTCAGAGTGAGTCTGCAGTTAAAGATTCACTGATTCAAATGATCCTTTCAGAGTGCGTCTGCACGTAATGACTCACCGATTCAACTAACTCACTTATTCAAATGATGCGTTCAAAGTAAGCCTGCAGTTAATGATTCACTTATTCAAATGATTCTTTCAGAGTAAGTATGCAGTTAATGACTCATTGATTTAAATGACTCACCTATTCAAATGATTCTTTCTGAGTGACTCTGCAGTTAAAGATTCACTGATTCAAATGATCTTTTCAGAGTGAGTGCACGTAATGACTCACTGATTCAACTAACTCACTTATTCAAATGATGCGTTCAAAGTGAGCCTGCAGTTAACGATTCACTGATTCAAATGATTCTTTCAGAATAAGTATGCAGTTAATGATACTTTGATTCAAATGATCCTTTCAGAATGAGTCTGCAGTTAACAATTCAGAGATAAATGACTCACTGATTTAAATGACTTACCTATTGAAATAATCAGTTCAGAGTGAGTCTGCAGTAAATCAAACGACCCACTATAAGATAATTTGGAGGTAATTTTTTGCTTTAATGATAACCTGTGCTACTAGTAGTAATCAGTACTACAGTATCTGAGGAGTATCTGAAGAGAAAATGTGTCCATTTTTAATGCTGTGAACTGTTGAATAAGAGAGATGCTTCGTGAATGCTCACAGGGATGATGAAGGAGACGGCGTCAGGCGGGACGAACAGGCTGGCAGCGAATGCGGTGAGGTGACGCGTGCGACACACGGCCTGGCCCACGCTGGTCTCTGGGAGCGGCTCCATGCCGTCTGTACGCCACTGTTTGGCACTTTCACTGAAGTACTGACACAGAGACGTGAAGACGGCCACTTCCAGACGCAGGAGCTCCGGTTCTACAGCGCCACAGCCTGACGACACGTTGATGAAGTGATCCTGCGTGGTGTCGTACACACTAGCAGAGGAGGACACACAACATAACATCAACAACTATATTAGTTTAAGACACTTTCACTTTTCACACCGCTACATTTGATAAAACTGGAGAAATCCAGATTTGAGTCAGTTTTCCTAATTCAAAACATCCAGTCAAAATATGTCTGCAATTAATGACTCACTGATTCAAATGAACCATTCAAAGCGAGTCTGCAGATTCAAATGACTCAATTGTTCAAATGATCCGTTCAGAGCGAGTCTACAGTTAACAACTGCAAAAGCAGAAAGAATTGTCAGAAAAGGACATCTCTTACTTCGGAGACAGGAAGAAGGTGTAGTCACGGTGGTCAAGGTCCCGCCCCCTTGTCATGTTGAGCGTGATGCGTTTCCTGTCAGTGCTGTTGAATTCATTGGGCCATTCAGAGGTGTCCAGGAAGGCTGTGATCCATGGGTCCTGTTCCCAAACGTATGGAGCATCTGGGAAACATGATGAATGCAAACTGCTGTAAAAATACTTCAATATAAGACAAATATTCAATAATTTAATATAATAACACCTAAATAATAGTAAAAACTCAGAATATCATGAAACTAATAGTGTTTTGTTTTTACTACTCGAATAAAACTACACCTGTAGTATAATATGAGCATCAAAATAAAATATGAGTCTGCAGTTAATGACTCACTGAATCAAATGACTCACTACTCGAATGATCCGTTCAGAGAGATCTGCAATTAGTGATTCACTGATAGCAATGAAATGCTCAAAGGGAGTCTGCAGTTAACAACTCACTGATTCAAACAATCTGTTGAGAGCAAGTCTGCAGTTAATGACTTACTGAATCAAACAATCTGTTCAGAACAAGTCTACAGTTAATGACTCAATGATTCAAACGATCTGTTCAGAGCAAGTCTGCAGATAATGACTCACTGATTCAAACGATCTGTTCAGAGCAAGTCGGCAGATCATGACTCACTGATTCAAACGATCTGTTCAGAGAAAGTCTGCAGATAATGACTCACTGAATCAAATGATCTGTTCAGAGCAAGTCTGCAGTTAATGA
>CAIGQQ010031166.1:288130-300726 GCA_903798035.1 Danio albolineatus | reverse complement strand
TGTGTGTGTGTGTGTGTGTGTGTGTGTGTATGAGTGTGTGTTTGTGTGTAGGTGTTTATGTACGTGATAGTGTATATGAGTGTGGGTGTGTGCATGAGTGTGTGTGTGAGTGTCTACTGTACATGTGTGAATTAGTGTGTATGTTTGTGTGAGTAAGAGTGTGTGTGTGAGTGTGTGTATTTAAGTGTGAGTGTGTGTTCATGAGCATGATAGAGTGTGTGTGTGTATATATATGAGTGTGGGTGTGTGTGCATGAGCATGATAGAGTGTGTGTGTTTGTATATATATATATATATATATATATATATGAGTGTGTATGTGTGCATGACCATGATAGAGTGTGTATGTGTGTATATATGATTGTGTGTGTATATGTGTGTGTATGTTAAAGTGTCTCTGTATGTATGTGTGTGCTAGTGTGTATATATGAATGTATGTGTGTGCGTGTGTATGAGTGTGTGTTTGTGTGTAGGTGTTTATGTGTGTGATGGTGTATATGAGTGTGGGTGTGTGCATGAGTGTGTGTGTGTGTGTGTGAGTGTCTACATTTGTGAATTAGTGTGTGTGTTTGCGTGGGTAAGAGTGTGTGTGTGTGTGTGTGTGTGTGTGTGTGTGTATGAGTGTGTATTAATATGTGTTTGAGTGTGGGTGTGTATATGTGTGTGTTTGTGAAAGTGTCTATGTGTGTGTGTGTGTGTGCGTGCTAGTGTGTGTATATGAATGTGTGTGTGTATGAGTGTGTTTATGTGTGTGATAGTGTATATGAGTGTGGGTGTGTGCATGAGTGTGTGTGTGTGAGTGTCTACATGTGTGAATTAGTGTGTGTGTTTGTGTGAGTAAGAGTATGTGTGTGTGTGTGCGTGTGTGTTTGTGTGTGTGTGTGTGTTTGTGTGTGTATGAGTGTGTATTAGTGTATGTGTGAGAGTGTGTGTACTGTATGAGTGTGTATTAGTTTGTGTGATGGTTTGTGTAAAAGTGTGTGTCTGTACTGCATATATGTGACAGAGTGTGTATGTGTGTGTATGTTTGTTTGTGTAAAAGTGTGTGTGTGTCTGTGTATGAGTGTGTGAGAGTGTGTGATGAGTGTGTATTAGTTTGTTTGTGTAAAAGTGTGTGTGTGAGTGTGTGTGTCATACCCATGATGTTGAGGATGTTGTCTGCTATCTCAGTGGGGGTGACTGTGCCCTGTTTGGTGTCCGTCTGCAGGATCTCCAGCATGGACTCCAGTTTGTCCAGAGTGCTGTTCTGACACTCCTCACACACGAACTCTCGACTCACAGCCTGAAAACACACACACACACACACACACACTTGAGGAACTCTTCTGCACGTGTGTTATAGTGTGTGTGTGTGAGTGTGAGGGCATCACACACTCACTGTGCACTGTGCGAGCGCCGCGGAGGTCTGCTGGATGTCGCTGACCGTGGTGAGGTCCAGTGAGGTCAGAGCTCTGGTGATGTTTCCTCTGATGCTCACTCGATACTGACGCTCCGATTTAGACACGCGCTCACGTCTGCGGGACACACCCTGCTCATACTGACACACACACACACACACACACACACAAACGTTTAGGTGAACACAGATGTTTCTAGTATACCTAGTAAGAGCTCGATTAGCTGGTACAGGTGTGTCTACTTTGGGTTGGAGCTAAACTCTGCACCGGCCCTCCAGGAGCCCTGATCCACAGCTAAGTGCGGTGGTCTTCAACCTTTTTATCACCGCAGACCGGTCAACGCTTGCGATTTTACTGCGGACCGGGGGTGGGGGGTTTTCTCAGGGGATGACAGGCTGACCAAACACCGCTGCAGCTCTGATACAAGTTTTACTTATGGAGAGAATGACAAAGCACTGCAGTGTTTGGGTGTTCTGGGTTTGTCTGAGATCATTAGTCTACCGAAATGTGTATATTCCAATCAAACTGAAGCTGATTGGTCAGTTCTTGTCATGTGACTCGCTGTGTGCTCCCAGTGTTGTGCAGAGATACGCACCCCTGCTGCAAAACGCACCCCCTCCTAGACTATTGACCTTATTCTCCGCGTATGAGCGGGCGCAGCCATTTGAGTCATTTTGTCTCGAGACTTCCGCTCTCATTCACTTCCATTCATTTTTAGACATTAAAAACAGCTCGTTCTGCTGCTTGATGTTTCAAACTCATGTTTTCTCATTATATTATCCTGCTTTGTCTGTGTATTCATGCAAACACTTGTTTGTAGAGCGAGTAGTTTGACCGTTTTCTGCCGTTTATTATTCCTTGTAATTTCTCCTAAAGACGACTGAATCGGAAGTTCTACAACAAACGTAAAAACGAGCAACTTAAGCATTGAAGAATAAGATCAACACCTCACAGATGAAGAGATTTGACCAGATACTCAGTCTGCTGATGGTAACCGAGTCAGCAGCTGTGTATTATTACACAAATACGTTAGCATACTGTTTACATTTATGGCTTACTTATGTTAACACAGACCTTACAAGATATTACTATTTATTTATATATTTACTTGCCTTCCATGAAGGCTGCGTGGCTACAGGACCTTCCTAAAGCAGCGATGCACGAACATCCTGTAGTCTCCACTGATCCCTGCTTACTAAGTAGCCCCACGCTGAGTGGCCTGGACTGCTGGACTGGCTGGGGTGCACATTTGCTCTTAATGAGGCGAAATCCCCCTCACTGTATAATAGAACACGACTAACTTTCCCACTGTGTAAATATTGGTAGGTCTCGGTACTTTTATAAGTCTTCATAAACGCTCCATCTACTCCTTGTGACAAGACAAAGTAATTAAAAATATCCCCGTAAGTTACCTCTGGCTCATATCGTCTACCCACATTAACGGTAACGATGGACGGGGCAATATGAGACCATCTGATGGTTGCAGGGAGGTTTCACCGTACTCCCAGCTCAGAACATTTACTGAACTAGCATTATATGCCATTCTTCTAAAATGACAGCTAACTATACACTATAATGACTTTCCGAATCAGTCATCTGATGTACTGTGTCAGCGTACCGGAAGACTTATATTAAATCTAGAAAAAGGGGTCAAATAGGTGCCCTTTAAACAGACATTTATGCTATGGAACTGTAACGTGAAGTGGACGCTGACAAGGAGGTGAGGATCCAAATGCAGGTTTATTAAGAATAGTCAGGCAAGCGACAGTCAACTCAGGGGCAAACTGACGCATGCAGGCAAATCCAAAGTCGTGCTCATAAAACAGGCAGATGGCAGACAAAAAGCAGATGGCAGACAGAAATAAACAAACAAACAAACAAGGCTATGGTCAACCACCGAAGGCAAGGCAACCGTGTTGTAATGTTCACTAACAGTTCAAGACTCAGCAACAATATGTGTGTGTGTGCTGTCTTTATAGCCCATGTAATCAGTCTTTGAGCAGAATCAGCTGTGAGTGTTTGCAATCAGACAGGATCTAGGCCAGGTGTGTGAGTGGTGCATGACTGGATCTTGTGGTTCCTTTGCTGGCAGATTTGTAGTTCTCCAGTGAAAATATGCAACTAAATGTGAACATAAAATTGTTGCTGCTGTTCTGAACTACAGCACACGTTAAACCATTTACTTAATCTCATCGGTTTGGTATTTAAAGTCGATCTATTTATTTATCTATCTTCTGTAAGGGAAGGGTTCCATTCATGAATCTCACCTCAGTCACTCTCATTAGTGTCATAACTCTATTATTAATGTTTAAAATTGATCCATTTTCCAAAATAAAAGACTTTTTAAAATAAAAGATTGTTCATCTTAAGGTAATAAATAAAACTGAAATAACTAATGATTTCATTTGCGGCCCGATAGTTCTAGACCACTGATCTAGTGTGTATGTTTGTTGAGTACCTCGTTGAGGACAGTGATGAGGGCGAGGGACAGCTCTCGGACCCTCTGAGAGTCTCCCTGACGGAGCAGCTCCCGCAGGGTGGAAGTCGTCACATTACTCAGCCAATGAGGGAGAGAGACGAAACAGTCAGGAACCACTGGGAGCACCACTTCCATTGACCTGACACAAGCACATACACACAAGCACACACACAGACAGACACACGCACATACACACAAGCACACGGAGATACACACACAAGCAGACAGACACACACGCACATAAATATCGGGACAAAGTTACTTAAAAAAAGGAATTAATTGATAATGACATTATTACAATTGTGTTTAAATTACTTTTCTAATTACTTTGTAAGAATAGTAACTTAGCTACTTGATAAGTAATGTAGGTACTTCATCCATTATATAGGCAACAGGAAATAAACTTTTCATTTGAGTCAAACAGAAACTTTTAGTTTTTTAAACATCACTTCAAAACCACATCAAAAAATGATGACGCCAGATTTCATACATATCATATATATATACATATCTTCACAAAGTTTTTAGGCACGTGCTATTGTGGGGGAAATCTAACATTCTTCTGTCAAAATAAATGAGCAACAAAAATATATGTACAGTATACATGTACACAATAGCTCTGCTTCTCTAAATACACACCTCCATAAAAAATTTACTCACACAATTAAGTTTTTCCTTAAAGGATTGGTCCACTACAATATCATATGTTAAACTTTAGTTGATGTGTAATGTAGCTGTGTGAACATAAACAGCATCTCTGCATGTAAGACGCTTAAAGTTCAACGCAAAGGGAGACATTGGCTATTACAGAGTTAGCTTAGCAAAGACTACAGCGAACTGATTTAGGAACTACAAAAAAATACATCCAGGCTGATGAGATCACAAGGGCTTGAGGTTACACACATTTACCACGCGCATTTACCCTGCGCAGCGAAGGGGCGTAGCCAGTGGCCCTGCAATGTTATTTGCTATTTCCACAGAGCTTCTTCTGTTTCTGTATTTGGGCTTCCACAGGACACGACACAAAGACAGAAGAGCTTACAGTTTAATGTTAATTACGTTAAAGAGAATTATAAATATATATATAGCTAGCATTTGACAAAGGAGAACTTCCATAATCTCTCCCAGTTCAGTACTGGATTCGGCTAAACACTCCTCCAACAGATGAAGCTGTGGCCTATGAGCCACAACCTGTACGTGTTTTTATTTTGTTAAAACTGATCAGCTACAGGCACAGTTTGTAGCGTTGATGGTACGTTGTAGCAAGGACGTAAACAAGAATGCAAACCACAGGAAATGCTGTTTGGCACTGCTGACAATTAAGCTACAAATTTCGTTTCCTATTACTTACACATGCTTATTCCGAATATATGTGAAAGACACTGGTTTTATTTTAGAAAGCAGGCGTGAGGTTCAGCTGTGTGCTCTTCTGTCTGATTCAGGCAGCTAACGCTGCTAACAGCTGCTCTAACTGACTGTGTTTATACAGCACAAAAGAGTGCGATTGTATGGGTGTGACCAATCAGAGCCTCTTGTGGGCGGGCCTTTCAGAGAAATTAGGAAATATGACAGACGTTTTTTATGTTAGCTAAGTAGCTGTATATAATCAAAGTAAGATATATGAAAAAGTAACTTGATTTTCTACTAGTGAAGAATGAGCACACATTGCTTTGCATCTTATAAACACAACCAAGTCTTAAAAAATACACTGTGGATCACCCTTTTAAGCACGTTCTGTAACGCTAATAAAGTTAAATACTGTTATCTTTAAAATATATTTATATAACCAAAATCTCTGAATTGATTTATACAGAACTGTCGAATTTATGTACATTATTTAAGTAAATTATAAGTAACTAAATAAATGATCTAAATATTAAATAAATATAAAATTTTAATTGCAAATTTTAAACTGTAATAAAAAATTAACAGTAATTCCTTCCTTTACTTTTTTTAGCAAAAAAGTAATTTATTGACGGTAACTAATAGCAACCAGTCATAAAACTAAACTGTGTCTTACGAGTTGCGAGCCAGGACTGACGCCCCCTGGTGGTCCTCCACCATCACCAGCACAGACACTCTGTACTGGGCTGAGCTGAAGCCGGGCGGCAGGAAGGCCGAATGTTCTGGACTGGTGCCTTTATACACACAGAACTCCTCACAGTAGAGCTCAGAGCAGCGCACGACCAGCAGACTGTAGACCAGCGGAGACTCTGTCTCATCCAGATCAGTGTAACCTGAAAACAAGACGACAGTTAGGGCTCTATACACTATAGACTAAGTTTAAAAGTCACATGAAGTGCTTTTGGATTTGATGATTGCATTTTGGTTTGATGTTTGACGTAATTTCAACTGAAACATAGAGAGAGGACGGGACATTCCATAGCCCCTCCCCTTTTAAAAAAACAGCCAATAGTGTTTTGTTTTCATCACAGCTTTGCCAGTGAGAGTGGTTGAGCTCAAGCGCATCAATTGAAAAGCAAATGAGAAGCGTCTTAAAGGGGGCGGGGCATGACAAACACTAGAGCGCATTTGATTGGTCAGAAGATTTGATGAGAAACTGAAGTATGACTCATTTAGGCGGAAGTGACAAACTGCAAGTTTTGAATGTTTATACTGTCTAAACGCAAATTTTGTCACTGTTTTTGAGCACACTAGCATATGGATACACTTAAGACTAACACATCGATACTAATATCTAAAAAAAACATTATTTACTTTAAATATGATTGATAATAATGATTATTATAATATGTTTTTTATTCAGCTATTCTCCTTTGAAGATGTGCGTTCCGTGTCCGAATGTCAGTCTGTGTTGTGACTTCTATAACCAGCCCACTGCCAGGTCAACCAATTATATTTAGGCATCCCGAGTTACCTTGGTGGAAAACACAGCAAAATTCAATCTATGTGAAAAGGACTCCAGAGGACAGCAGCAGCTCTCAAAATTAGACATATTTCGGAAAATATTACACACAAATATTACAAACGTAAACATTAGCTGAGCAGCTTACAGTGTAAGGCTCGATCGTCAGGCATGCTTGCGCCTGTTGATTATGGCTGTGCAATATGGACAAAATAATATTGCGTTTTTTTTAATGAATATTGCGATTGCGATTTTATTTGCGATTTTAGCAACTGTTTTAGTTTTTTCAAATGCGCTACATTTACACATTCTAGATGTGACGGAAAAATATTTTTCAGTTTTATTCAAATTTAGGAGAAATAATTAGCCCAGATGTTGAATTAGCTTTGTTTGGATGCTCTGACCATGTGTTAGCATGGTCACGTAATCAGCAAATGTCTATTATGTTTGGTATGGTGGTGGCCAAAAGGGTGATCTTGATGGATTGGAAATCCACTTTACCACCTACTTTTCATTAATGGCTGACTGAAATGGTTGCTGCTCTTAAGCTTGAAAGAATTGGTTTTGCTAGGGCAGATGCTTCTAAAAAGTTTGAAAAAATCTGGGGCCTCTTCCTGGCTCATCTTTTTAAGAGTTGAAAGTAGAGCACTTATGATTTATAGACATTTTTACTCTTACTTTTCAATGTTTTGAGTTGCATGTTTGGATGGACTGGTGCTTGTTTTTTTTTTGTTTGTTTGATTTTTTAATTCACTTATTTAAATTTTATGTTATTTTTTTGATTGTTGTTGTTGTATTTTTTCCTTATTTGTATAAAAATATATTATAGATGGTATAAATGTTTATGTTTTTCTCCGTACCTATAAAAAACTGTTATAAATAAAATATTTTTTTAAAAATGCGCACAATAACGTGAACAAAAATCAAAGTAAATGAATAGATAAAATTGCGCAATTTAGAAATTGCATGTGCTTAAATCGCAGATTTTTTGTGATTGTGATTAATTGCACAGCTGTACTGTTGATGTCATCAATCTGGCGACCTCCATGTATGTGGAGTGGTTGGAGGAGGAGCCCGAGTGAAAAAACCCTCTTCAGTATTTTAAATATGGACTGCGATTCTCAATTCAACCACTAGGCGTTAATCCTACACACTGCACTTTAAGGCCCAATCCCAATTCTATTTTTGTACCCCTACCTTGGTCCTTACAACCGAGGGTTAAGGGGAAAGGCTTCAAAACTTCCCCCTAAGAATTGGGACAGCACTTCAACACCTGCACAGGTCATCATATGTCATCGCGATCTCTTGCTTCATATGAGATCAGACGATCACGACTGCTGGAGTTACTCCAGTTGTGTTATTTTTTGGTGTTTATCTTCAGGAAATCACTGAAGGCGTATATTATGTTACCATAACGATCTAATGTGGCAATAAGATCGTAACAGTACTGTGTATTTACACAGCAGCCATATTTATCTATGTAAACACACAAAAACAACATTAACATTATAGCAGACACTGTAAAAGCTCATTCCCAGCCACTAGACATTACTGACAGGGTATTCGAGTGGCAACGAGTGTCAGAATGTTGTGGGACTGCTGTACAGGAGTTATGATTATGGATTATAGATCGCCAAATTTAGCGTTTTTTTTTTCTCGCTTTTTAAAAAAAAGCATGCTGGTAAAACACAAACGCGGTTATGAATATATTAAAACGTGTTTGTTTGTCATAAAAATTCGTAATAGTGACAAAAAAACACTAATTTGTGGATCTCCTTACTTCCGGGTTCAGCAATCCTGCCGTTGTGGCAGGTGTATTCTGGGAAATTTTCTTACCCCTCCGTTTTAAGTGTGGTCCTGAAAAATTTTTGTTCGAAGGGGTGTATACCCCTTGCCCTTAGCCTTCAAGCTAAAGAGAATTGGGACACCACTGCCCCTTGACGCGAATGCGCAAAACAAGGGGTAGGGGTAAGGGGAAGGGCTAAGGGGTAGAATTGGGATTGGGCCAAAGTTTCCCAGCCTCACCTGAACAGTTGAAGTGCACTCTCTCCAGCAGCGTCTGCACCTGAGCTCCGCCCCCGTCTGCCCACAGAGAACACGCCCCTCCGTCAGGTGGCAGGTTGGGATGGAGCTCGATGTAGGCCACGCCCTCTCTGTCCATCCCGTCGTCTGTGACGTGGAGGCTGAAGATGTAGGACTCTCGGTCCCGCAGGATGCCCTGCCGGAGCACCAGGTGCATGCTATCGCTGCCTGTGGTGGTGGTGTTCAGATCCAGAGCCAGCGTCTCGTTGCGCCGCGTCATCGCCGTCCACCGCTAGCAACAACAACAACAACAGGCATGTCAGTGGAATGTTTGAATACACAACGGAAATATGTAAATAGGCTTTTGCTATTATATATAATGCAAAATTTAAGAAAGGCGCTGGTTCGAGTCCAGGCTGGGTCAGTTGGCATTTCTGTGTGGAGTTCGCATGTTCTCCCCGTGTTGGTGTGGGTTTCCTCTGGGTACTCCGGTTTCCCCCACAGCCCAAGGACATGTAGTATAGGTGAACTGGGTAGGCTAAATTGTATGTGTGTGAATGAGTGTGTGAGTGATGTTTCCCAGTGATGGGTTGCGGCTGGAAGGGCATCTGCTGCGTAAAACATATGCTGGATAAGTTGGTGGTTTATTCCGCTGTGGCGGCCCTAGATTAATAAAAGGATTAAAATGAATGAATGGATTTATTTATTGTTACTAAAATGATTAAAATTTATGAATTTTTCAAACAATATTTTGTATTTAATATTATTTCAATGACTAGATTCAAAATGTATGGATTTTAAAATGTTAAATACTGCATACATTCCTTAATTAATTAAACCTATAGTCAAATTATAATATCCTTTTTACATACAAAATTTATATTATTTTAAATGTTTTAATTAAATATAGATTTGAATGAGCAGGTTTCCTTAAATTGAATGTGATTTAATAAAGTATATCAAAATACTAGTCCATGTATCCATAATCCTTTAAAGGGCACCAATTTTAACAATTTTTAAAAATTGTATATAAATCTTTAGTGTCTCCAGAATGTGTCTGTTCAGTTTCAGCTCAAAACACCCAGATTATTTATTAGAGCTTTTTCTAGTCTGGGAAACGTGAGCTGTTCTAAAATTGCAGCTGTTTTTGCTCGCTATGCCTTTAATGCTTATTTGCTGGTTCTCCCCGCCCAACGTTTCCACATGGGTGTCAGCACCATAGCCTTCACGTAGACAAAGAGCTCAGTGCTCAGTAACAGACGAGAATGAAGCAGATCTCTCTTACTACAGTATGAACTTTCACAACAGCTACTTGATGTATTTGTTGTGATAGTCAATTTTAGCCTTTCTTTAGCGATGAGTCATACACAATGCTGTTATGAAGTTCGCTCGCGTGCGCACACTCACACACACACACTCGCTTTGCACTGCTTTTATATGACAAATGTGACAGGATACATGTTAATATCGACTTCTGTATGGACATCTTTATGATAATGTACAAAATAAACCTGATTTAACGTCCACAAACTGGGATTGGAGTGTCTTTGTTTATAATTGAATAATGTGATGAATTATGTAGCAATTTTACAATCTTTATTACAAACATGCACAGTTTTAAAAACGTTTTAAACTTGTGAAACTCACTCTTGATCACATTTGATGATTGATGATCACAGAGAGCTGAACAGATCTTTTAATCCCGGTTGCTTTGCGCACGTCCTGTCTTGTGGATATGATTACTCGTGTTACTACAAAGACATGTTAATGCACGTCTGTCAATCAATTCGGTGGGCGGGGCAATCGCACTCTTACATCAAGATGTGGTGGGCGTCAAAATGAGAGTGATTTGGATAGTATTTTAACGTCAGGAAATTTCAAATAAGAGACTTATTGTCTTTACATCAACCCAGTTCGACTGTGGACACACTATACCTACATACAGTTTTGTGCAAGCAGCTTACAAAAGATGATTTTCGTCATTGGTGTCCTTAAAAATATGCAATTTTCTCTATTAATTGAGATTTAATTGACATTTTACAAATTGATATTATAATTATTATTAATAAATTTATTAAACCCAATAATTCTATTAACTACAATTCATCTAGTATGTAAGTAAGTAATGTGTACTTATATAGCTCATTTATCGTGTATGGCAGGGGTCCTCAACCCCGCTCCTGGAGATCTACCTTCCTGCAGAGTTCAACTCCAACCCATATCAAACACACCTGCTGTAATGATCAAGTGCTGTTCAGGTCATAATTAATTACTTCAGGTGTGTTTGATCAGGGTTGGAGCTGAACTCTGCAGGAAGGTAGATCTCCAGGAAAAGGGTTGAGCATCCCTGGTGTACGGCCATACACCCAAAGCGCTTCACGGTCATGAGGCCAGGATGGTGTATATATCCACTTAGATCAGTGGTTCTCAAACTGTGGTACGCGTACCACTAGTGGTACACATGCTTCCTTCTAGTGGTACGCGGGGGAATCGCTAAATAATTAAAGTAAAAAAATGAACACACTTTTAACCCTTTGACGCGTACGATAACACCAATGTGATCAGTAAATTGATTTTAATAGGCTAAAACTTTTATTTAAGGGGCTGACAATAATAAATATTCTTAATTTGAAGAATAATCTGCCTTGTTTTTGAACTGCGCAGTGCTGTAGCTACTTAATTAGGCCTACTACGCTACTGTACTTCAATACCGGTTATTATGGTGGTACTTGGAGAGACTGTTTTTTTCTGAGGTGGTACTTGGTGGAAAAAAGCTTGAGAACCACTGACTTAGATGATGCGACTGCAGCCACAGGACAACGGTGGGGGAAAACGGAACACCCGGAGGAAACCCTCATGACCACAGGGAGAACATGCAAACTCCACACAGAAACACCAACTGACCCAGGCGAGGCTCGAACCAGCGACCTTCTTGCTGTGAGGCGATCGTGCTACCCACTGCACCACCGTGAAACCCCACAGCCTTTGCATGTACTGCTAAAATGAAATGCTTTATATAATGTGCAGATCCTTCCAGTGACCTTACACTGACCTCCATCCTCATCAATCGACATCAGCACTCACCATCTCATCTCACAGCGAGTGTTTGAACCACTAGATAAGCAGATTTACCATAATATTTATGATCCCAGGCTCAGGGGAACGAGTGTTTGACCGCCAGCTCACCAAGCGAATGTCTGTGTGTGTGTGCTTAATGAGGTCTGGCACGTCGTTAGTGTTTAATGCAGTGGAACACATCGCATCATGATGATGACATCATCCCGAACGCCCACTCAGGTTTCCCTCCCTCTGCCTCCCATAAGCACGACATCGCTCCAGCCGCAGTCTAAACATTAGGAGAATCAAGAGGAACGTCCATGAAGTGTCTCTCTGATGACATCATGCTGGTCGCTCTCCATGTACAGCTCTCTTCTATAAATGATGACGGCATGTTTCCTCTATGAAATAAGGCACGGGTGACTCACGAAACCCAAATATGTCATTCCCGGCATTCAGATTGGATGAGGAGTGTGTTATTGCTGCAGACAAAGTATTTCAGGCTTTCCATGCTTTCTGAGAAGCTAAGAGACGCATATTAAAATTTGATGCCACTCACAAGCCAAAAAGCTAATGGACATGGACTGAAAACTGCAGCACGATTCTCGTTTCAGGATGCCCTTGCAAAGCTGAAGCTACAGGAAATGTCACTCAGGGATGTTTTATAAACATATGTCGGGAAGAGCACGATCAGATTGGAATAGCAGGTGGCGCTCTAGGCTAGTTTTGACAGCTGATGGCGCTCTAGTCTAGCTTTGAACAGCTGATGGCGCTCT
>CAIGQQ010031166.1:255140-287730 GCA_903798035.1 Danio albolineatus | reverse complement strand
CAGCTGATGGTGCTCTAGGCTAGTTTTGACAGCTGATGGCGCTCTAGGCTAGCTTCGAACAGCTGATGGCGCTCTAGGCTAGCTTTGAACAGCTGATGGCGCTCTAGGCTAGCTTTGAACAGCTGATGGTGCTCTAGGCTAGTTTTGAACAACAGACGGGCTCTAGGCTAGTTTTGAACAGCAGATGGCATTCTAGGCTAGTTTGAAACAGCAGACGGCGCTCTAGGCTAGTTTTGAACAGCAGATGGCGCCTCTAGGCTAGTTTTGAACAGCAGACGGAGCTCTAGGCTAGTTTTGAACAGCAGATGGAGCTCTAGGCTAGTTTTGAACAGCAGACGGAGCTCTAGGCTAGTTTTGAACAGCAGATGGCGCTCTAGGCTAGTTTTGAACTGCTGATGGTGCTCTAGGCTAGTTTTGAACTGCTGATGGCGCTCTAGGCTAGTTTTGAAAGGCAGATGATGCTCTAGACTAGTTTTGAACTGCAGGTAGTGTTCTAAGCTAGTTTTGAACAGCTGATGGCGCTCTAGGCTAGATTTTAAACCGCATATGGTGCTCTAGGCTAGTTTTTAAAGAGCAGATGGTGCTCTAAGCTATTTTTTAACAGCAGCAGATGGTGCTCTAGGCTAGGTTTAAACAGCAGATTGTGCGCTAGGCTAGTTTTGAACAGCAGACAGCACTCTAGGCTAGCTTTAAACAGCAAATAGCACTCCATGCTTGTTTTGAACAGCAAAAGGCGCGGTGCTCTAGGCTAGTTTAAAACAGCAGATGGTGCTCTATGCTAAGTTTGAACAGCAGATGGCGCTCTAGGCTAGTTTTGAACAGCAGATAGCGCCTCTAGGCTAGTTTTGAACAGCAGATGGCGCTCTAGGCTAGTTTTGAACAGCTGATGGTGCTCTAGGCTAGTTTTGAACAGCAGATGGTGCTATGCTCTAGGCTAGTTTTAATCGGCAGATGGCGCTCTAGGCTAGTTTTGAACAGCAGATGGCGCTCTTGGCTAATTTTGAACAGCAGATGGTGCTCTAGGCTAGTTTTGAACAGCAGATGGCGCTCTAGGCTAGTTTTGAACAGCAGACAGCGCTCTAGGCTAGCTTTATACAGCAGATGGCGCTCTAGACTTGTTTTGAACAGCAGATGGCACGGTTCTATAGGCTAGTTTTAAACAGCATAGTGCTCTAGGCTAGTTTTGAACAGCAGATGTCTGTTAAACTAAAACATTTCCGTAAAGCAATCAGAATCAGATTGTCTGACACCCTCATTGGTGCTTAAAATGGTTTCTTGTGAACAATGAACAAAATATATATATCAGAGTTAAGATTGACTGGATATGCACACAACATCATTACAGAAACATGATGTCGAACTCAAAGTACTGAACATGTCTGATTTCCAAATTCTGATGGAACATGTCTGATTTCCATTTTTCTACCATGTTTTGTTTTTCTTTGTAACAGAAAACTTAAGATTGTGAGATTACTTCTTGTTGAAATAAGAATTATGATGAGTATTATACACCCCTTATATGATAATGAACATTTGCAGTAGAGCCACCTGACCAATCAGAACATAGTAGGCTCCTAGAAAGGTGGGGCTTAGAGAGACTGTGTCTTTGAATGAACTGTTTCAGGCACTGTGAAAAAAACAAGCTGATTCTGCAGTTCATACCATATCAAAAGCAAAGAGTTTTGACTTTGGATGCACAAAAACATGTTGTAGAGAGCCTCTAGAACAAAAAGAATTTATAATGTATGTCAAGTGTTATTCTCACCCCTCTGTGCGAGCTGTGGCAGTTGTTGCAGTGGCCGGCCAAATAGACGTAGGAACTCTGACTGATTTCATAGCGAGACTGCGCTTTACACGACACACACTTCAGAGAAACCATGGGGATGCGGCCGCTCTGCACACACACCTGTGAGAAGAAGCAAATTAATTCAATGATATTTACTGTTTGGCCACGCAAAAGAGACAGATCTTAAACTTACCTCGCTTGTTTAATCGATTCATATTTACACAACACTGGTGTCTGATCTCCCTGAGCTGATCACGGACACGACATTCATGAATTTTGTTTGACTACTGAACAGAAATAAAAGGATTGTTTTGATTGAGTTCGTGACACGCTACCCTTTTAATCAGGATTCCCAAAGCCATCAGACCTTCAAAGTCAAATCACATGAAATATTCCCTTTAACGTTCGTCATGTCAAAGCAGTCCGGCGAGAACATGGAAATATAAATGTTGAAACTAAATTAGAGACCACTTGGAATGATTTATTGCTTTGTGTTTGAGTAAAACTAAATGTCAGTCCTGCAAACTATGGTGGGTATTTCTTCCGAATGTAAAATAAAATGCATTATTTGGAGATTAAAATGACCATTGGTTTATAAAATGTTTATTTTATTTCTATATATGTTTATTATGTTTAAAATTTATATATAAAGTTTGCTTTTTTAACATATATACATATTTGTACATAATTTTATATATATGTATATATGCATATATACACACACACACAACAGCTTTATCTGGTTCTCAAATCTGATTGGCTGATAGCCGTGCGATATTCTGCAATAACAGCACTCATACAGCCTCTTTACTCTTGTGTATTACTCCGCCCACATTGAGTGATGGCAGATCAATAGACTCACAACAGTTTGACAAATATTTCAGCTGTTGGACAACATCATGTACTTTTAAGGCTTTTTTAGGTGAGAACATCAGTGTTTAGAATGTATCTGCAGTTTATTTCTAAGGAAAGTGTCTATTTGAAATATTTATAACTTTGGAGATCCAGCGTGTCGGCATCCATCAGCCTGTCATACTGAGCAGAGCAAAGACGGTGGACGCAACAAGATGGCGACAGAGACCGCATAATGAACCCTTAGAGGAGAAAAAAATCAGTGTAAATTCAAACTACAGCTGATCAAATCATTATTAAACTGGTAAGTAAGTCGATCTCTCCCTTTTGTATGTTGTGGTGCTGTATTTATACCATAGTAATCTGGTAGAGTTTGCTTTGCTCTGGCTTTTTCGGGGTTAATCATTGTGATCTCCCGACTGCAACAGAGAAATACTGGGAAATCTCTGTAGACTGATGGCATTTCATGCCGTTCAGCCTTATAATGTGAGCAAAATCACCTGTTTTGTCATCACTTTAGACATTACGCTAGAGAATCATTCCAACACTAGCTCTAAAGTGACGTGTGTGAAGTAGCAGCGGTTTCTGCTGTTCTGTCAGCTGCAGATGTGAGCGAACGGTGGAAGAAAGTAGTTCCTCTTACAAGAGGATTTTCTTTTTATATAAACGATTATGCTGTTGATGGGTGGGACACTAATGCTGAGTTCAGACTGCATGATTTTAGCCCCGATTTTGACTCGCCGACAGGTTTTGAGAAATCGCAGACAAATGCCTGAAATCACAGGCAAATCGGTGCTCGTTCATGCGAGTGACAATCACACAGTACGAACTATCAATGACACGATCTGAGAGAATTGCCGATGAGTCGTCGATGCCTGTGAGATATCTGGCGATATTTGGCGATATACAGCCAAATTGCACTGCTACTCGTGTGCTATTGGTCATATACTATACACACACACACACACACACACACACATATATATATATATATATATATATATATATATATATATATATATATATATATATATATATATATGGAAAAGAATTATAACGATAACAAGATAAAAGAATGTAAATATTTATATATTTACTACATTTTACAGAGATGTTATCAGATTTTCATATAATAAACACAATAACTTTTTAAAAGAATTTAAAAAAACAAATTAAATGGCTTTATATAGAAGAAATTTCCAATGAAGCTCACATATTAAACTATCAGTTGTGGCTAAAAATTGTAAAGGTCAGAAGGTAAAAAGCAGGATTATAGTTGAAATTATGCAAATAACCTCTTTTTACCTGTTCAAGTCAGTTGATTATAGCCAAACAGAGAGCACGCTGAATAAGAATGAGTAGTTTAGAATACTGATAGTGACTAATTTGAGCGCAGCAGAACGAAATAGCCAGAATTCACTAATAATGAATAATGAATGCTTGTAAATTTCCTTCATTTGCATGCACTCAATTGTTTTAGCTCACGCTTCACTATTTAAGCTATGCATATTAGGCGAAAAGCACAAAAACATTATTTGCATGTCACAGTTAAGAGAAACAAGGTGGTGGAGGATTTGCTTTTGATGATTCACTATGCTCATAATCACTAAAAAAGCCAAATTCAGTTTCCCGCCAGCTTTCCACGGGGCAGCAACAGCACGATCCTAACTGCAGCATTCACAACATTTGAGTTTTCAAATGTAAATGATTGGAGTTCAATAATGAGCTGAATTTGCATGGAAAACAGGAGCGTTTGCACTGAAGAGAATAGCAACAACTTCATTTAAATATGATTCAGCTTTCCTCAGGAACAATTGTGGGAGGCTTCTGAACACACAAAGATATTTAGTGCACAATAAAGTTAGATTTTAATTTAAATTGAGCAATGTGAAACACAATGACAGTGCACTGTGCAGATAATCATCCCTTTTTATAAATACACCTACCAGCTAATGATCAGGAATGTCTTAAATGCTAATACAAACACATTAGGCGTGGAAAAAAGGGTATTATCTACCGTTTGGGTGGTGGATTCGGGAGTCATGCCCTCTTTGCTGACGGTCAGACGGAAAGTATATTCAACATCCACCTCCAGTTCAGAACCAGAGATTCCCAGAACCGGGTCACTGGGACCCAAGCCGAAATGCAAAGTGGAGCAGTGATCAGGACCCTGTGGGGAGGCAGGAAAACACAGTTTTAGCAGAACACAGCAGATGGTAATAAATGGGCTCACTTATTTACCACAGGACAAACAAGACAACATAACCATCTGCCACCTGCTCAACAACAACAAAAATACATGTTTTATCACTTTAAAGGGGTCATAGAATGAAATAGAATGTGTTCGGTACATTGAAAGAACACAAAGTTGTAGATTTAAATCTGTAAAAATTATTTGGCAGCCCCTGAGGAGGAGGATGACATGTTTACCTGTCTCTTAATAAGTTTAATGTGTAAACTGTGGAATTTGTATGTCCGCTTATGTTTGTAATGAGGCAACAGACACACGTAGACTGCTGAATATAAGTGTTTATTGCGCATTTATGCACCGTGTCATATCACTCCGCTCTTGCTGTCACATTTATCTGGTGTTAAAGATGCCAATAAACTTAAAAACTCATCTGTTTATTTGGTGGCTGATATACCTTTCATATAAATTAAAACCACCAAAAAAGTTAATAAATCTTTGTCGATCCCTTTTGTCGAGAATAACTATATATTTTTTTGCATATATTTTAACCACAACAAAACTAATAAGCAAACTTATATTTAATATAATGTATTTATATATATTTAATTTATACACACACACACACATAATTCACATATATATTTATAATCTATTCTAGCCGAAATAAAACAAATAAGACTTTCTGTACTGTGAAATACTGTGAAAATTTCCTTGCTCTGTGAAACATCATTTGGGAAATATTTGCAAAAGAAAACTCAGAGGAGGGCGATTAATTTTGACTTCAACTTCATGTACAGCTGTGAAAATAAGCTTTGAACACGTCACCATTTTTCTCAGAAAACATATTTCTAAAGGTGTTGTTGACTTGGAATTTTCCCCAGATGTTGGTAACAACCAAAAATATCCATATATGCAAAGAAAACAAATTGAATTAGTTTACATATTAAGTTATGCGTAATAAATTTAAATGATGCAGGAAAAAAGTATTAAACACATGAAGAAAGGAAGGTGTAGAAAGGCAATGAAAGCCCAGACAGCAGCTGAAATCTCTCAGTAGTTCTTCAGCAACCCTCTGCCCTTTCTAAGTGTAAACAGCAGCTTCAGTCCAACATCTACATTAGCAGGAGGATCGAGATGAAACCAGACTGGACATTTCAGCAAGACAATGATGCAAAACACAGCAAAAAAAAAAATCTCTCAAATGCTTTCAGAGAAAGACAATCAAACTGTGGAATGGCCCAGCCAATACCCTGACTTGAATTCAATAGAAAATACAAAGATCAAATTTGATAGATAAGACCCACAGAGCCATCAAGATTTGTACACTCTGTTGAAGTCTGTGAAAAACTCCCATCTGAGCAATGCATGTGACTTCATTCTCCATATGAGAGGCGTCTTTCAGCTGCCGTCACCAAAAAAGCCTTTTATATAAAGTATTAAATACGTTCCTGTAGTTCAACACTTTCTCCTTCTGTCATTCCATTATTATTACACACAACTCATTTTTCAGATTGTTTTGTTTAGGTTTTAAAGGGACAAGCCGACAAGAAAATGAACGAATGAATGTTTGGGTTTCGACCAAAATCTGGTTCAATTCCATGTCAACAGCCTCTTTATATTATCCCCCCCCAAAAAATATTACGTGTTCAATACTTATTTTCCCTGCTTTATGTACACATGTACAGAGCTGTGAAAATGTGAAAGCTACTTAATTTTCACAGCCATTCCAAATATGGTCAAAACTGAGCTTTTCGTTCTAGGGGTATTTCCTGTGATTGTAAATGAGCACATAAAAGCCTTTCTGGTTAATTTTTGTACTAACTCAAGCCACATACCTATACCTAACAACATTTTGGATGTGAAAATAAGGGATACACCCGCCATAATAAGGGATAACACCTCCCCCCATATTTAAAAAAATCCCCATATTATATTCTTCTGGAGCTGTTTCATTGTAAATAAACAGTTAAACGGTCAGTAATATTTTTTTTATATTACTATTTACAAAAGAAAATTTAATAGTGTACATTAGCAAACATTTTAGCTTATTAAAATGAACTATTACAAAGAAATAGAATCAAGTTATCAAGTCTCAATAATCTTTTTCTCACTGTATAACTCACACATTCTGAATAAAGAGCAATGAATGAAACTTATTTATTTAGATTTTCTCTTTGATTACATTAAATAACAGAGGTGTCACTTTAAAAATGCACACATCTAACGTTTTAATGAAAGCATTCGATTGCTTTCCTAAAGTTTTATGCTCATTTAGGACAAAATTAGTTGTGTTTGGAAAAAAAAACCCTCAAGATCGACATCTTTAGATGTTATTATTATTAATTATGTGTATATGTCTGTTCAAACACGCACACAAAACCCAGTATCCACTTTCGCTGTGCTTCAAATCGCATGTACAGAATCTGTTTGGGAAACAGCGTCTATTTATCACTATGGAGCGCGTCAGCTGACAGTCACGCCTCACTTTGACTGTTTTGAGAATTGCATAGGAGCGACGACAACTGTAATAAAAAGGAAAGGGAATCCCGCCATTTTTATATTTATTTCAAAGTGTTTCATGCCTAAATAAACCGAAAGCACAGAACTTGCTCACATTTAAGAGCAAGGGGCGGCCCCTGGTTGTTCGGCGGTATGAGTTGCGTATAGGGAGGATCGGCTCTTTAATGTTTATTGACACCCTTTAGAGAAAGACTGAAAATACGGGAGAAATACGGGAGAAATACCTTTACGGGATGATAGCGGGATAGAACTGCACAGCTAAATCCTCTGAGGAAAAATTTACTCAGTTCAGAGTGTATTTGGTCCCTCTCTAAATTAAGTTAAAGTTAATGAGACAATGAAAGGATTAATTAATGACGAATGAGCACAGATGAACACCTGATGTTAACGAGCATAAACAGAAGAGAAACACAAAACTACAACTGACTTCAAACAGCAGCAGTTTTTTTATTGTTGTTGTAAAAAATTAATCAGTTAATTCTCATTAATATCACTATTTGGAATTTTGAAGAGTGTGGCAAAAATAAGGCCAAACTGGTTGGTAATAGGCAAAGCTGCTGTTTGTGGAGTTGCTTAATGATCCTCTGCTGAGATTTTGAGAGATTAAATGTGTTTTATATCAGTTTATTTCATCTAAGGCTGTTACTGAAGGTAAATGTAGTTTTGTGTTTCTCTTCTGATTATGCTTATTACATCAGGTATTCATCATCTGTGCTCAATCATCATTAATTAATCCTTTCATTGTCTTATTAACTCTGCTGCTGAGTTACTTTTACTCAATTTAGAGAGGGACCAAATACACTCTGAACTGAGTAAATTTTACTCAGAGGATTTTGCTGTGTATAAAATACGGGAAATTCCCGAGAAAAACGGAAGGGTTGACAGGTATGTAGATATCTATGTAGATATATCAGAGAACAATATAACATGTTGAATAAACGCACTCTATGGCACCTTGGAACCTAGAATCTTTTAGTTTCAAAAAATATATGCTTGCTTTTACTTGAAAACAAACAACACTTAGGATTTACACTGCAATGCAACGACATTCATACATTTTTAATGTGACGCCAGTGCTATTTTAAGGCATTACTCCATTTCACCTGATATAATATTCCTCTGAATTGCTGTCAGTGATGGAACGTTTTAATAAAAGGCAGGAATTTCTGCTCCCCTCCAGCAGTGATTCTGATAGGCCGGGAGAACTCTGAGGAATGCTGAGTTTATCCGCGCTGCTAGTTATGTAACGGATCTCAAGTATACACCACCCAAACATCCACTTCTGTGGCTCATACTTGACATATTACATCTTTCAGGGTTGCTCTAAGCGTTTTCAAGCCTCTGATACTAGACGCCACTCACACACTCGACATCACACGTTCACATCTCTGCTACGAGCTTTCAGTTTTGTGAATCATACCCTCAAGCATGGATACGAGATAAGCGAACAAAAAATTTGAACGCTTGTTTTATTGACAAAAACTCTAAATGTTCAACCATAATGCTTAATTCACACTTTCATCCATTAAACATGTATAGGGAGAAACTGTCAAATTGGATTGTTCGGCTTAATAAGCCAACTGAGCTATAAATAAACAGTTCGTAAGCATCCTAAGCGGTCACATTTGTTATTAAACCTATTGGTATTTCACAGCCTAAATTGGAAGGAAGTTCAACCCTGCATGTGAATGGGAAATTTCCAGAAACATTTAGGTCCAGCCCAAAAAAAACATTTTAAAGTACAGGTCATATGGCTTTTCCAAAGAAATATAGCTTATTTGCAGTTTTTAATGTAGCTGTACTTCAATGTAAACAGTATGCAAAGTTGTATATCAAAAATGGGTGTAAAAATGAGGTGTGAACGAGTTGCATTCGAGAGATTTTACAGTTTCAGCTACTGATCCATATCAACATGATTAAATTAGCACATTAACATAATCCCCGCCTCCCGCAACATCCGAACAATGTGGGCATTTAATTTCAGCCATAAAATAGATCTAAAGGAACCAATCAAAACAGATTTGCAAGCTTACTGATGAGAGCAGAGCAGAGCTGGCTTATTGAAAGGCAGGGGTTTACAGACCTTAAGCCCTCAAATGAAATATATTGAAATCATTGCAGAATGATTCTAATATTAAATGCATATTCTGAGAAAAATTATGTTGTAGGGCAGTGTTTCTCAACTGGTGGGTTGCGACCCAAAAGTGGGTCGCAGGAACCTTTTCAGTGGGTCGCGGAATGTGTGGTCAAAAAAACAACAAAAGTTTAATTTTTAACTTATTTTGCAAATACCGGACTTTTATTTTGAAATGCGCGCACGACAACCGTTCCCTTTGGAATCGACGTGGAAAGCGTCACGTTGCCGCGCAATAGAGAGTCAGCTGGTGAAGCTGTCGTGATAAGACGCTGAAAAAGAAATTCAGTGAAGTAAGCCTCTCCCAGTTTTCGTGATCTGAGAGTGCGATCAAACCCATCCCATTCAGAACTACGTATTTGTATGAAAGTGGCTTCTCTTCCTTGGTGCAGCTTGAGTCAAAGCAAAGGAACAGGTTGTACATAGAGCACGATCTTCGGGTAGCACTGTCTACCATCACTCCTGACTTTGAAACTCTTATCACATCAGTAAAGCACATCCTCAGTTATCTCATTATCTTCCCATATTATTGTTAAGTGAAACAGATGTTTATAATTGCTGTCATATTAGATGTAAAAATGGTTATGATTATTTTAATCATTTTACAATTGTCTGGTTTGTTCTGTTCAACAGGATCAGTGTTCATGTTTTATTAACAGTTCAGATTAGTTTATGGTAACAACCTTTCCTTACCCTAACCGCTGTTTACAGTGTTTGTCGTTTTTATTTTGTAATATTTCTATAATTTGATACATTTTGTTAAATGTCAGCAATAAAATATTGTTTATTTATAAGTCTTGCTGATTTTCTCATGAGTTTTCTGTCACTACTTGTGTATGTTATCAAATAAATACAATTTAATTATAATTTCTAAAATTATATTACAGTTCCTAAAAATTTGAGTCGCGGCTTGATGACCATGTAAAAATGTGGGTCCCGTGGCAAAACCAGTTGAGAACCACTGTTGTAGGGGACACCAGAACAATATTAAGGCAGTTTGAAATACCATATGACCTGCTTTTTAAATGAACTACCTTATCAAGTTTTTTGGATTTCTAAAAATTTCCAGACAGGAAGACGACCTTCTGAAAAAGCAGGAATGGCCTACATCTATTCATACCAACAGTAAGAAAGTAAAAAACTGTTTATTTTTTAGATATTTTTAACATATAAGTAATGATTACCTTTGAGGTGCTCACACATTCCCAGTGGTAGCTCAGTAGCGTCTGGTTCTCTAGGTCTATGTTGGGGTCATAGGATGGTTCTGCACTTAGATGCAAATCGTGAGTTTTAGACCACACACGGTAGGTGCCACCTTCAATGATGGGCACTAACTTTTTAGACATGACCGAAAGTTGAAGACATGCTGCCTTCCGCAGTGGCACTCCCTCATAGGACAGAGAAAAAACTAGAGTGTAGTTCCCAGCAGGAATCGAAATCTTGGGCACTGAAAGTTGGAGCCTTCGAACATTGACTTCTGTGGGGAGATGGACCTTAGATGGTGCTGGACCTTTCTTGTCATCATCCTGACAGCGCGGGGAGGTGAGGATCTCCCAGAGGTACTCTACACCATAGAGGACACAACCTTTTAGGTTCACATTGGCTTCTACCAAAGTTGGTTGATGGCGCCAGATGGCAAGTCGTGGAGCTTGAATGATCTGCACCTCTGGTTCATCACACTTAAGGACTGAGATGTTGACCTCAATCTGTGCTGTAACCCAGCTCACCAGGTTACTGACATTGACTCGCACTACATAGTGTCCAGGAATCAAGTAGACATGATTATAGAAAGGTGCAGTGGAGATAGTGCCAGAAGTACCATCACCAAAGTCCCACTGATATGTAGCTGGAGTTGAAGCAGGGGTGATGCCCACATGGAAGATAACAGTCTTGTTTACAAAAGTGTCACTTGGTTGAGCATCCAACAATGCTGATCTGATAATGCTCTGAACTCGTATGACCTTAGTTACATTTAGGCCATTCAGAGAATTAAACGCTCTCAGGAATATGGTCAGATTGCCTGGTTGCTCTGGGGCATATGTCACAGACTTGCCAACCCGAGAAATCTTGACACCATGATGAAGGTCAAAGGTCCACAGGATGGTCAGCGGTTCACGTGTTGGTGTGGATGCTACGTAAGACCTAAGAACTCCCACAGGTATAGCAGCATCACAGCAGTCCAGAATAGTCAGCTTGGTCACCGGCTCCATCACTTCAATGTGAAGCGTCCTTCGTTCTGAACTCACATGGTTGTAGGCAGTAAGGTTGACATAGTATTTGGCCACACTGGTGAACTGGTGGACGTATGTTTGATTGTTTAGTACGACGGTTGCATCTCCACTAATGCTCAGGATGAAATTGACGGACGTTCCAGATGAGACTGAGATTGTAAACTCAACATTTTCGCCAACGGCAGCAATTTGTTTGCTTGCCTTGAGTTCCAGGCCCTGGATGCGATCTTGAACTGTAAAATCACGCAAGTACAGTTCTCGACTGATGTCATTGGTGGCATTCAAAGCTACAGTGAAAATTCCTGGAGTGTGAAATATGTATGAGGTGGCACGTTGGTTTGATTTTGTGCTGTCTGGCAATAGCCACATCCATGAAATGTTGGTCCCCATTTGAGTGTCTCCACGCATAGAGACATTGTCCCCAGTGGCTACAAAATTCTCTGTAACATTTTTTGCGATAAAAGTCAGTCCTGAGATTGGTTCTTGAATGCTGATCCATTTTGAAACCACTTCAGAGTTAACTTTATTGGAAACCTCTACTGTAACCAGCTTTAAACCAGCACTTCTGAATTGATGCAAGATGGAGGGCATGTCAGACTCCAACAGAACACCATCTGTCCACCATTTATAATGGAGGTTGGTCCCAGAATTTACAGATACTGTCATATTTGTCACGGCGTTTACAGCAGCAGGGTTCGGTAAGGACTCAAGCACCAGATCCCGCACAGGATCTAGAAACTCAATAGTTTTGTTCACAGACAGCTGGCCAAGCAAGTTGGTTGCCTTAAGGACCAGCTCACACGGACCTGGCGTGGAAAAATTGAGCTCTACGGTCTTGCCCGTGCGGTTCTGGTCATCATTCTCATGTTCTCTCAGAAGGTTCCAGGTGAAGGTCATGTTAGTGCCTTCTTTTAATGAGGCTTGTAAATGAAGGACACGATTGGTTGCAAAACAGCATCCTTCAATAAGGTCATCGGCCACTATCTGTAAGCCCTCCAACTCGCGCTGTACAAAGATGAAAATGCTGGACTGAGCCATGCTGATAGCATTCTCTGCGGTAACAATTACATTGAAGGTCCCCACAGATAGAAATGTGTAGAACATGGTGTGAGTGCCTTGGATGGACTTGCACCGGTCACAAAGAATCCAAGAGTATCGTACATCATCTCCTTGTTCGAGTTGTGCCTCAAAATGCACAGAATCATTCAACCGGACATTGACAACGCTGGCATTTATAGACAGTCTTGTGATTGGTGCCAGGACCACAACAGAAGTCTCATTTCTGGTCTTGCTCACTTCATTCTTCCCTATGACACTGATGATGAACCTGCCTGAAGAATTGTAAGAATGTGACACAAGTGTCCCATTACTTTGAGTCCCATCTCCAAAGTCCCAAATGTAGACAGCATTCATTGAATCTGAGGATGCTTTGAAATTGTACTCTTGGTGTAGAGAAAGATTGTTTCCTTTGTCTCCATCATGACTGATTAACAAAAGCCCAACCGATTGCTGTATCTCAATGGAAACTGAGGCATTGATAGAGGAGATGTTGTTCTGTACAGTAACTGTTATTTGGTATTCCCCAGCACTATTAAAGGTATAAGTCATCTCCTTACCACCTCGAACTGGACCTCTCGAGTCAACAATCCCAAAGTCCCACAAGTACGTGTAATTGAATTCAGGAACAGCAGCTACTGTAAATCTACTCTCCTCACCAAGTCTGACATGAGTCCTCAAAGGGGTCACGGACACTATTGTAACTTTAGGTTGAACGCAGATCCTTGTGTAAAAATGGGCCTTGTTGGCGTCACTTGACACAAGAAGCGACAGATTGTAATCCCCACTATTAACATACGAGTGCGTTATAAGCGGCGTCCCATACTGAGTCTCATTGGGGCTTCCATCTCCAAAACTCCACACATACTGATGTCCCGAAGCATTCCCGGACACAAACACATGGAAGCTGACCATTTTGTTTTCTTCAATGCACCCGGGAGGTTCTAGCGATAACACTTGTAGCACAAACACCTCAACGGGTATGGTTAGCCACTGAGAGCTTACTGCGTTCTCTGCGGTGACATTGACGGTGTAGTTTCCATCCTCCCTATACTTGTATTTAATCTGGGGTTCAGCACTCTTGTGCAAATTTCCATCACCCATGTCAAAGCTCCAAGTTACGTTATTGCCAGCTTCCAGACTAGCTCTGACAACAGTGGGTGTGTTGTGTTCTGTGGGAGCAGAGGAAATGACTTCCAAGCCTTTAATATCCTCATAGACGATAACGTTAGCACACGTGTCTGTCGAGCTAATGGTGTTGTTCACATTCACACAGATGTTGTAGACGCCACTGTGAGTGTATGCGTGAGGAACCCTGCGTTCACGACCTTGCTGTATACTCGAATTGTCCCCGAAATTCCAGGTGTATATGATGCCGTACGGAGAAGGAAGAGGATGGGCCTCGAAGTCAGCTGGTTTTTCGGCACGCAGGAGCGGCGGGTCAACCTCAATTTGCACAGTCGTCAGAATGCTGAAAACGTATACATCGACTTTGCATGTCTTGTTCTCATAGCGGTTGGACGTGGATAATAGTAGTGTGTACTCCCCTGCAGAAAAAAAAAGAAAAATATGTAAATGGATTTTATAAGATTTGACTGAATAAATCTGAAACTAAAATAAAAAGATGGATATACAATATAATATAACAAGATATGCTCCGGTACTAGGGTTGCCAAAAGTATCGACTTCAGTATCAATCGTTACTTTCCCCAGTAACATTCAAGTGCTGTTTAACAGATATGACTGTGATTGGCTCTGAAGGTATAATATATACCTTACATAAGGGGATTTCACACTCGACCCTGGAGGTCTGGTGTCCCGCAGATTTTAGCTCCAACTTGCCACAACACACCTTATAGGATGCTTCTAAGCCTAAGAAGTTGATTAGCCAGCCAAGGTGTGTCTGACTGGGGTTGGAGCTAAATTCTGCAGGACACCGGACCTACAGAACCGAGATCGAGAACCACTGCCTTATAGTATAAGGCTCAAATATTAGTGGGAAATGGATGATTTTTGCAGGGAGATTTTTTAAACATCTGTGGTCTAAAATTACAATTTTTAAGACAGCTTTTCTTAAAACCATTATTTGTCATTATTTGATTCTATTCTTGTTTCCTTGTGAAAACACTTTTTTTCCTTTTTTTTCCTCAAGAAACTCTTTATTTAGTTTATTTTAATTTAGCAAACAAATTAAAATATAAAAATGCAGTAATTATTGTCTTTTTTTTTTACATTTGCTTTATACATTTTTTTTTACCTGGCTGTGAATAAATGTATTCCACATGGTCACGAATCTCCACCATGTTAGTAGAGGGGTTATCATCATACGGTGGCTTAAACTGATGAGTACAGTTTCCTCCGTCTCCAAACCACCACCTACAACACATAACAAAAACCAATAAAACATTAAATATAGTTTTTCAGTTCGATATATGATGAATAACTCAAAATTGTTCCCAGGAAATTTCACATTCTATCAAAATATGCTTTATGGTGAGGCTTAAAGGGGAAATGAAGCACTCAGTCAAGTTTATATTATTTTGTACATTGGATTCCACTACAATGAAAATATATTAAAAAAAACTCGATTAATGTAACCATTTAGAAGGAAACAGCATGTTTTACTCTAGATTTTAGACCTATAGGGCGCCGCCATCTTGGAATGTCGTTGTGTCTGACGTCACGGGGTTGGTTCCGTTCTCTCAGCCGTACAGATACAGTGAAAGTAAAGGAGACTGTAAAGCCTAATTTAACCCAATGCGTGAAGTTGTGGACGTGGAGCTGCTGCAAATACAAGCATCACATGTGTGTCTAATATAAAAGCACACATATTTATTATATTTTTATTTTTCCCCCTTTTAATTACCGATCATTTGATGCGCTTTGATTCACTCTCTGTATTACGCCTGACTGCCTGTCTGGGTTTCAACCATGATTGTAACGGAGACTGAACAGCCTCATTTAACCCAATGCATGAAGTTGTGGACGTGCATCGCAGAGCTGGTGCAAATACAAGTATTTAAGTCTCTTAAGTTGTGTATTTTTCTTTTGCTAATACCTTGTGTTTGATGCGCTTTGGTCCACTCTTTCACGCTGGTTCAGTGCTGTCTGATGAGGGGATTTACATTCAGACTAATGATTAAAATCACACGACTTCAGGCTTTACCAAGTCAGATTATGTCAAGACATATTTCCTTTTCAAGTCGATCAACTTGATCTTTCAACATGTATGAATGATAAAAACCTGCCATAAGAAACACCGAACACGAAAAGAGGTGAGGGTGAGGGGCTGTATCAGTGAAAAGTGAAAGTACCCGCCCCCATTACGTCAGTGATGTTTCAACCAGGTCCAGTGGTGATGTAATGGGGGTGAGTAGTTTTACACCTTTTTTTGCGTTCAACCCAAACCAACATCGGCGAGTTTTTCACATCGCAGGTTTTTATCATTCAAACAAGTAATTCATTTTACTACTATAGTCACTTAAGCTCCTCTTAAACTTGTTTTCTTTTAAAAATATTTACCAAGTGATAATAATAATAATTCCTTACATTTATATAACACTTGTCTGGACACTCAAAGTGCTTTACACAATGGGGTGGGGTGGTGGGGGGAGGATCTCCTCATCCACCGCCAACATGCAGCATCTACCTGGCTGACACGACGACAGCCATATTGCAGAAGACCGAACACCACACACCAGCTGATTGGTGAAGAGGAGACAGAGTGGTGAAGCCAATTATAATATGGGTATGGTTAGGAGACCATGATGGATGGAGCAAATTTAGAAGGGGGGGTGGGTATGGGATGGGGGATTAAACCCTTTTCTTTTTCAAAGGTCAACCTGAGATTTCAATGACCACAGAAGAGTCAGGACCTCAGTTTAACGTCTCATCTAAAATACGGCGCTCACTGAGCAATATAGAGTCCCCATCAATATACTGGGGCGTTAGGACCCACACAGACCACAGGTTGAGCTCCCACTGCTGGTCTCAGAAACACCACTTCTGGCAGCAACCTAGCTTCTCATGTGGTCTCCCATCAAGGTACTGACCGATCACAGCCATGCTTAGCTTCAGTGGACGACCATGCGAGTCGCAGAGAGCTAGCTGCCAGCTACTGAATAGTATCTTTTAAATAAATAATAGATTATTATGCACTGTCATCATGCCAAAGGGGCAACACGGTGGCACAGTTGGTAGCACAATCGGCTCACAGCAGGAAGGTCGCTGGTTTGAGCCCCGGCTGGGTCTGTAGGCACTTCTGTGTGGAGTTTGCATGTTCTCCCAGTGTTGGCGTGGGTTTCCTCCGGGTGCTCCTGTTTCCCCCACAGTCCAAAGACATGCGCTACAGGTGAATTAGACAAGCTAAATTGGCCATAGTGTATGCGAGTGTGCTGGAGTGAGTGCTGGCGGTTCATTCCGCAGATTAATAAAGGGACTGAGCCGAAAAGAAAATGAATGAAAGAATGAATCATGCCAAAGACGAAAGAAATCAGCTAGCAGAAATTAGCTATTAAAGGGCCATGAAACACCAAAACACATTTTTTGAGCTGTTGACAGTCATATATGTGTCCCGCGCTGCTATAAACACTATTAGGACACATATAATTGACTAAAAAGTGAAATTGGTTGTTTTTGCGTTATTTCGAGCAAATTCGTTCTTCCGGTTTGAAACGAATTTTTGAAGCTGCGTCACGCCGATGAGATCCTTGCGTATATTCCAGCGTGGAAAGTGGACGCCTGCCCCGGCCAGCACGTTCTGACGTCTCTGAGTGTTCGGCATTAATTCATGAGATAGACTTGGTTCAAACCAACCAGAGCGCTCTATTGTGTAAGCGGCGCAGCTTCATTTAATATTCATGATCGCTTCGAAGATTGTACCTTACAGCAGTTGCGGAAGACGCATCAAGCGCGAGTGATTTACATGCCAAGTCAATGCAAAGGCGCGAATAGTCATCCTGCAACGCGATACGTGCGAAATGCGCCACGCACTTGGTGCGCTTAATGCCGCAATTCGCGCGAATCGCTTCCGTTTGAAAATGAAATGCAAATGAGCTTCAGCGGACGTTTGCTCCGCGTTAACCAATCAGGAGCTTGCTCTTGTGGGGGTGTGATTATGACGTAGCGCCTGTTGTTGGTGTCCTGAGGGAAAACTCGGCTCAGTCAGAAGCACCGCTGAAAGCTTCCATCATCCAGGTACAGTTTCTGGAGGAGTTTATGAGCTCACAGAGCTCCGTGCACCTCTGAAATAATCTAGTGGACTATCAGCCTTCATCAGTGGACTATCAGTGGAATATCAGCCTTCATAAAGCACATAAAACAGTTATTCTCTCTATAAAACACCTGTTAGCCATTTAGCAATAAAGCTACAGTCACCAAGCCATAGACAGAAGCCCTGCCCATCATGCGAATCCGAAAATAAAGAGAAAGTGCCGTTAAAGTCGACAAATTAATAATTTGGCAAATAATTAGATTATTGATGTCCATGTATACACAGTCTGTGTGAAAAGGAGCGCGTGCACAAATGAAATCTCCCATTTTTATACAAAACCTTCCCTATTTCCCCTTCCCCGACACTCCTACCTAAACAGAGCTGGACACGCCCACTTTACTGAGCTTTTCCAAACTAGAGGTGTGAAAACACCACGCTGAGACTGGGGGGTTTCGTGGCCCTTTAAAACTATTATGCTGATATGCACATGGGAAATATTTTGAAATAAATAAAACTACACCCATGCATAGTCAATAACCAAAACAAAACAAAGAGTTCACTGTGCGCATTAAAAGCAGGTGCGTGCATGTAAGAAAGTTAACTCTGGATCGGTGTTGGCTTTAAAAGCTGGCGATGAAAAGACAACTTCTGGTGCCTTCTGGGATTTTGCAACTGCGAGGTGGCGGGTCTGTTTTTGAAGATATTTTTAGCCGGAGAGAATAAAGCCACTTTCTCGCAAATCTGTCTGACTCACGGCCGCGGGAGGGAGAAGTGGATCTGCCGCTGAATCATTTCCCGCTCCATCTTCTCCACACCTGCTCGGCGCAAGAGGAACCCAAAGGAGAATCAGGGAGCACGATTGACTGAACAAACGCTCCACTGAACTCCAGAGACGCCCAGATGAAAGAGCAGGGAAGAAAACCGCCCCGCAGGACTTTGACAATGAATAGAGATATCCATGAAATAAATAAATAAAGCGTGCTAGCAGACATCTGCAGTGGCGCGTGGCGGGCAACTGGGGGGTGGAGTGGAAAGTTTGGGAGGGAAAAATCCTCGTCAGCATTCTGTGCGCAAACCACAAACTGTAAATCTAGAGGAAAGTGCCATTAAATGAGAGCGGGCCCGGGAGTGTGTGTACATTAAAAGCGACTCTCCAAGAAAAAGAGAGCGTTCGGCAACTCATTTCACTTCCATAATGAGACATTTGAAAGAGAAATGTGGTATTCGGCGAGGGGGGAAATGCATGATTTTATCCATCAGGAACTGATTTAGACTGTAATTGCGGATTGACTTTTAATGCATGCCAATGCTGAGGCTCAAATCTAGCCAATATTATTTATTATTATTATTATTTTGTCTGTTTTAATGACAATTACAAACTTTAAATAGCTGAATTAACTACACTACCTGACAAAAGTCTTGTCGTTTATCCAAGTTTTAGGGAACAACTAATAATAACTCGACTTCTAGTTGATCATTTGGTATCAGAAGTGGCTTATATGAAGGCAAAGGCCTCTAGATTATGCTTATTTTACCAAAATAAAATATGATCATGTCTTGATTTTTAATCATTTCATTAGGACAGTAAGGTCTGACTTTGCTCAGACTAAAGTCTTGTCGCTTAACAGAAATAATGTAAAGCATAGAATATAAAGTCATGGTTCTTGAGGAAACATAATGAATATTGTGTATGACTCCCATGAGCTTGGAGGACTGCATCCACACATTCTTGCAGGACTCCCAGAGTTCATCAAGACTCTTTGGATTCATCTTCAATGCCTCCTCCTCCATCTTACCCCAGACATGCTCAATAATGTTCATGTCTGGTGAATGGGCTGACCAATCCTGGAGCACCTTGACCTTCTTTGCTTTCAGGAACTTTGCTGAAGTATGAGGAGGAGCGCTATCCTGCTGGAGAATTTGCCCTCTCCTGTGGTTTGTAATGTAATGGGCAGCACAAATGTCTTGATACCTCAGGCTGTTGATGTTGACATCCACTCTGCAGATCTCTCGCACGCCCCCATACTGAATGTAACCCCAAACCATGACCTCTCCTTCACCAAACTTGACTGATTTCTGTGAATCTTGGGTCCATGTGGGTTCCAGTAGGTCTTCTGCAGTATTGTTGATGATTGGAATGCAGTTCAACAGATGATTCGAGAAATCGATGAATCTGCCACTTTTCCGAATGATCAACTAGAAGTCACGTTATTATTTGATGCTCTTACAAATGGGATAGACGACAACACTTTTGTCAGGTAGTGTATACAGCACAATACTATATGGCTCAAATCTATCCATTATTTATTTGAACTTTTTCCGTTGTTTTAATGACAATAACAAACATATTGCTGAATCAACTATATTGCACTATGCTATATTACTAAATGCATATCGATTCAAGCCCAAAGTTATTAATACTCCTGGCAAATTCTCCGTCATGCAACACACACACCTGCTCTAAGTCATCAGTGATTGCAAACACTCACACAGCTGAAGCTGCTCACAGGCTGATTACCAGAGGTGGGTAGTAACGAGTTACATTTACTTCGTTGCATTTACTTGAGTAAAATTGTTGGGTAACATGTACTTTTTGAGTAAATAAAAAAATGTGTACTCTTACTCAAGTAAATTATTAGAGAAAAATCATTACTATTATATATATCATTACTCATTATATATATTTATATATATATATAACGTAAAACGCCCACAATGATGCTCTAAACGGGGTGGAATAACTACTTCTTTAGAGAATAACCCCATCATTTATTTGTGCAAATTCTATTGTTTTACTCGCACACGCATTTATTAAAAATCCAATATTAGTTTTGCTAAAAACATGTACTTGTTTTCTATATGAAATGAAATATATGTAAACGGCACATATATGGCCTGTGTTTCCTTTACAGATAATATTAAGAATATTCCATATTCTATTCTACAACATAAAATCACTTATAAAAGCTCACACGTATTGTAATATCATGTATAAATCATATAAATAATGAGGCTTTTTAATAAGAAATTTAATTTAATATTTATTATTTTTTTAGGAAATGAAAAAAATGCTACTTCAATAATAATAACAATAAGTAGGATATCGTTTATTTATTTTTTATTTTTTGAAAAGTCTACTTTTACTATTTGACTTATGCAAACCACTGCAGAAATGTTCTTACCAGCAGGCCCATGTTATATACAGTAGGCTACATTTCTTAACAAATAACCTACTATAAAATAAAAGCATTAACGTATGCTGTGTTTTTTGTTTTCACAAGCTTTGGAGCAATGACTGCCAAAAATATACTAGCTTTGGAGACGTAACATAAATTCCGCTCGGCTCTGTTCAAAATGACATCAATGTTTTCAAAGTGCACTGCGAAGGGAGCGCATATATATATATATATGTGATGAAAAGTAACTAGTAACTATTTACTTGAGTAATTTTTTCATCAGCTACTTTTTTTTACTCTTACTCGAGTAACTTTTAAGATTGTTACTTTTACTTTTACTTGAGTAAAAATATCTGCAAGTACTTGTACTTTTACTTGAGTATAGATTTTGGATACTCTACCCACCTCTGCTGATTACCTGGACTATAAGTACAGCTCAAACACACACAATGTGGCTGAGTCTTGTTATCCGTTTACATTTTGTGACATTACAATGCGTTTCCTTTGTCTTGTTTTGCCGTGTTTTGACCCTCGCCTTGCTTGTCTGTTTATCCCTGTCTGCTGCCTGCCTGTTGACCATCTGCCTGTACCATCTGCCTGTATATCGGATCCGCACTTCCATTGTCAGTGTCACATCCCTGTTACACATATCACTTGCTCCTCTCGAAATTAGTTTGAGAAACTTCACTTAATTTCAGGCAGACTAAGAAACAAGCATCACACTGGACTATGAATCTCGAGGATGGATGAATCTTTACACCTCAACCTTTAATAAATGATCACAGAACTTACCAGAAAGTGACGTCCACCGCTGTGTCTATCACAACAAACGCGCTGAGGTTCAGCAGCGATCCCTGTTGCACTATTTTAGGGACTCCATGTACAGTCGGGTCAGTCATGGGGTTCATGCGGTCCACCGTCACGTTAAAGTCTTCGGTCAGCATGCTAACTTGGTTCATCGCCGTCACCTAGGAAACGAGAGATGGGTCAGTGGTGGATCTGATGCAGTGGAGCCTTTTCAAGGTGAACTCCGGAAGAGTACAAGAAATCATTTTATTACAATCTTATTCGCTGAAATAATAAAAGAAAAACTCCATGATGGTGTAAAACTAAGACTTTCAGAAAAAGGAAACAAATTGTGTGAGACTGATAACGGCAGCCAGAAGAGAGAACAATGTCAAAATTGACTGTCCAGAGAGGAATGCTGGAGGGGTTGTGGGAACGCAGGTAATCACACACATATATTTTGGCAATGTCCGAAGATACTTGCATTTTGGCAAGGGGTAAAGATTGAGATAATGAAAGTGATGCAGTTAGATCTACCTTTTACTATCTTGCTTTTCCTCCTTGAAGGGATACCCCAGGATGTATAGAATAAAAAAAGAGATATATACTACATATACTTTTATTAAGTGTAAGAAAGACTATAAGAATAAACTGGATGAAGCCACACTCTCCAACAACAGCACAGTCGATAGACAAAACCTGATGCCATATATAGAATGGAATACAGTAAGACTGCCCAACTTCAATTTAAATGGGATATTAATGGGACATAGTATTTCCAGCTCCTTTAAAATTGAAAAGGATGGTTTTTTTTTTTTTTGTAATTTGTTTTAATGAATTTCTAGTGTTACCTGTTTTTTTAATTGTTGTTGTTTTTTATAATAACCACTGCTGTCACTGAATGTTTTGTTCTGTAACATTTTTTAATCTATAAAAATAAAGTTAAAAACAACAACAACAACAACAAAAAGTACTGTCCTGGCCCCATAGACACTGCATTAGAAGCAACTCGCATAAGCGTTCGTTCGTTTTTTGTCATTTGATGCAAATATGATAATACATAAATACATTTAAATGTTTGTACGTTTTAAAAAAATTCTAAATATTTATCAGGGTTCATACACATTTTTACTAAGAGTAAATTTTCACGACATAATCTTTCATGTAATGTCTACGTATACATGGTAAATAATAAGAAAAATGATGCATGTTAAAAGTTATTAAAGCATATCATAAAACATGCAATGATCTAATTAGTTAAAATGAATCTTTATATCTGTGTAAAATGTATTTAGATAATGTTCACACAGCACTAATAATGTGAGAGAATGTGTTTGGCCATGGACAGAAAAGAAGTGAAGACAACTAACCTATATTAAACAGATTTGAGGATTGAGATTAAATGTATCTGCTTTATTTGCGAGGTTTAGTGAAGGCGGGTCATTTTGACCCCAAGGACAAACAGTGTATAGAGGATTTTAGGACAGCACAAGAGTTAAATGAAAAGCAGTCACCGTGAGCTTGTACACCGCTGCGTTCTGGTAGATGATATTCAGCATGCTGTTGTAATACGTGAAGTGCGGTTTATCGTCCACAGTCCACCTGAACGACGGGTCCGTTCCTGCCTCCACCGACGGCGTGTAGCACTGAAACACAAGATGGACGGCAAATAACAAGACCATTAAAGAGGAAGGTCAGGGCCATAAATGAGACACGGTGGATAATGAACAGAGGAAAAACTTCTGTCTCACAGACACGGCGATAAATAAACTGCCCTTGGATATCAGGGGTCTCATTTAAAAATCTGGTGTGCGCATGTTTTTACCCGTTTGGTGCCACTTCCCACGCAAAGGTGGTGATCTATATAAAAATGTGATTGGTGGATGAGCACAGCTGTAAGTAAACTCTAAGTTAATAGATTTAACTTAAATATTTTGAATTAACCGAAACCATTTTAAACTATCATATGAACCATGATTATTAGTAAATAAATTAAAAATGATTCTGATGTACGTTTGCTTTTAGGGTGTAAAGTTTTATAAAGGAGACCCTAGATGTTGAGAAGTGGTTTAAACCGGTCTAAAGTGGATATATGGTCTACATCGACAGTTTAAGACAGCTTGAAAAGAGGTCAGAGCTTTAGAGATCAGTTTAAAAAAGCCATCTGGTTTGTAAAGTATGAGCAATAAAAAGAGCCTCCTTGTAAAGTGGATGTTTAAAGGTCACGCTGTAAGTGATTTACAGCAGGCAGAGTTGGTTATCAGGTCAGCTTTGATGATTTCAGACAGATTTTAGGAACTTCTCGTACTAGGAAACCAGATTAAATCAGACCAAACTAAAACGGTCAAAACAACCGATGCTAACACTCAAAGCATTTGCAGTTACTGTGGCATTATTAATAACAACTACAAATATTTACAGGAATACGTTAAAAAAACAGTGTTCGGTTTAGTTTGAGCTATTTATTACAAGCAATAAATAGGCTTTAGAAAGTATCTTTTTTTATCTATTATATCAGACTATGAAATACAATGGTTAAATCCACCTTGTTTTAGCTAGAAAATGAACTTTAGATATTTACAAGGTAAAGTCAGACTGAACAAATTGCTTAAACCAACCAAACTTGGTTATCTGGTCTACTTTCAACAATTCTCAGGCAGGAAAACCAGTATAATTTGAACAAAAACATCCAATCCAAAACCATCCATGCTAAAAGTCAAATCTACAAAACATTTGCTATTATTGTGGCATTATTAACAACAAGAGTTGCAGCAGCATATCGCATGGAGACATGATGTAAGTCTGGTTTTGAGGGTAACAAATGGTTTAAACCAAGCTAATTTGGTTATCTAGTGTACTACCTCCACTTCAGGCTAGGAAACAGCCCAAAATGGTCACAAATGGTTTAAACTAAGCTAATTTGGTTATCTAGACCAGTGGTTCTCAAACTTTTTTCACCAAGTACCACCTCAAAAAAAAATTGTCTCTCCAAGTACCACCATAATGACCAGTATTGAAATACAGTAGCGCAGTAGGTCTAATTAAGCAGCGACAGCACTGCACAGTTCAAAAAAAGACAAATCAATTCCTTTTATTAAGAATATGTATTATTGTCAGCCACTTTACACATTATAAATAGTTTGAACATTAACTGTGCTTGCAGAGTAAAAAAATAACTTTACCATTTAAATTAAAATGTGCTTTTAAAAGTGATTTAAAAATGGCACTGTTCTTAAATAATAAAAAGAAAACTGCTGTACTTGTAAAGTATTAATATATAGTAGCCTATTCATCAAAACCTGCAAATGTTGCTTGGACCTGATGAATATAGGTTATATGTCATATACGTATATACATACATTTTTTATACCTTTTGAGATATATTAACATAACATAACTTTGATATCTAAATGTTAACTTGTATTTTGATACGATTAGGAATTATATATTTAAATTAGAAATTAGATCCGCTTACTGCTCGTCATTTACAGTAGTCTGTGTGTGTCAGAGAAGCCAGTGAATAATGCATAAATTCCATAGTCTGTTGATATTCTTGATTCTGATTGGCTGGAGGGTGTGCAACGCACAGGTAGTTCCAGTCAGTTTTGATCACAGTTCGAAGTGAATGCGCTTCTCCCAAACGTTTATAGTAACTATAGCAACTCGCATGTGAAACCGATGAGAACTGTTACTGGCGGACAGGAGATCCGCAAAATTAGAAAAATACTCATCTGACTGAGAATGTCTTATCTGTCCACCCATGATCGGACTGATGAAATCGTATAATAATATTAGCATGTATAAAAAGCACTGACACATGCTCTCTATCTCTCTGTCTGCCTGCGCGTCGTGCATTAACGCACGGCAAGCCGTTGATTATCCCTTACATACACATATACAGTGCTTGACCAATTCATACGTGCAGTATTTCTGAGTTAGTAACTGAAATCTCAACACTACAGGACTGGTCTGCTGAAGGGCTTCTCTAGCGCGTGTGTCTCTCCCTCCGCACCACTCTCCGCCAGCGCGCGCGCCTCTTTTTCTTCCTCCGCGCCAAGCAGACTGATTTTTTTAACATCAGATGACGCGATGCACTAAAGTAAACATTCTAAGCACTCCGGTGTACTCGTACGCTTCAGGGAACAGCCAATGCTGTCTGTTCACGGTGTTATCGGACGCGTCAAAGGGTTTAAAAAGTGTGTTCATTTTATTCTTTTATTATTCAGAGATTCTTCCGCGTACCACTGGAAGAAGTCCCGCGTACCACTAGTGGTACGCGTACCACAGTTTGAGAACCACTGATCTAGACTTCTATGATCACTTCTCTGTCTAGGAGACCAGCCCTAAAAAGGGTCACAAACGGTTTAAACCAAGCTAATTTTGTTATCTAGACTACTACAATCACTTTTCAGGCTAGGAAACCAGCACAAAAGGCTCACAAATGGTTTAAACCAAGCTAATGTGGTTATCTAGTCTACTATGAGCACTTCTCATGCTAAGAAATCAGCCCAAAAGGATCTAAAATCGTTTAAACCAAGTGAATTTGATTGTCAATTCTACTATGAGCACTTTTCAGGCTAGAAAACCAGCCCAAAAGGCTCATAAATGGTTTAAACCAAGCTAATTTGGCTATCTAGTTTACTATGAGCCCTTATCAGGCAAGGAAACCAGCCCAAAGCCACCATGTTTACACATTCCCTCATCAGGACGGACATCACTCACCACTACGGACTCCATCAGGACTCTGTGCGCAGGATGAGGTTGTATGAGCAGTCCTCGCAGCGGCTCCTGAACCCTGGTCTGAATCTGCAGATACGCCTCTGTGAATTCACTCTTGACATGAAGCACAACAGTGGTCTCTCCTGGCGCAGATCCAGCCTGGAGGTCAACCCAGGCAAACATCGTGTCATTGAGTGGGTCAGGCTGCCTGCACTCAGCCACCTTCGCCAGCAGACTCTGAGGACACGCCCTTTCAAATGCCACAGTCACATTGCTGCCCTGACAGCCAATCAGAGCACTGTGCTGAGAGCGCACTTTAACGAGAACCCACGTCTGATTGGGCAGGAAGTACACAGTGTTGTTGTGATTGGTCGGATGGATTACAGTGGGCGTCAGAGGCGGGATGACATGAATCGGGCAGGACGCAGTGACTGGAAAGTCCTCATCGTTGGACGTCACTTCTAAACTGTAATCACCAACCTGCGGGAACACATATGCAATATCAATATTCGCTAATAATAAATGTGCACAGTGTTGTTATTGTGGGCTCTTCAAAATACTCTGAATAATTATTTGTTATTTAAACTTCTAGAGGCATTTTAAAGAGTTTTCAGAGTTTATTTGCAGTGGTGTTGCTCATCACAGCGCCAAATGCTTGGAGATTTTATTGGTTAATTAGCTTAATAGTAGAGGAATGAACCTACACTGGTCTCACGGTTCGGTTACGATTATTATGCCATCGATTCGGTTCAATTCGATATCTCGGTGCATCACGGTGCATTGACGATGCTTTCCATACACAGTATTTTCTTCACGTCACATTAATTCTTGAATTAAAATGTCTAAATATATTTATATACTATTTGTAACACAATTTTGTCCTTTAATACAAACAGTCAGATATATAAACTGCACCTTTAAAAACTCAAGTACACGCACAGAACAACAGAACAGCATTTCAAGAGTTCACACTTAGCTGATGATTGATTATAAAGCTTGTTTGGCATGCTGTCCCAGGAGAGAGCCCTGAGCTCATAAGATCCTCGATCCCGGGGCTCCCTCCTGTTTGCATGGCGAGAGGGGAGTTTGAGCTCAGGTAGATCTCGAGAACTCCCCAGCGGGTAGCTGATGAACAGATAGTGATTGCTATAAAAGATAACTAATTACTAGCAGCATGTCTATGGTGCCGATTTGGATTAGTCAATTAACTTAAGTTGCATGTTTTTGGACGGTGGGAGGAAACCGGGGAACCCACGTGAGCATGGGGAGAACGTGTAAACTCCACACAGAAACGTCAGCTGGCTTAGTAAGGACTAGAACCGTTGACGTTCTTGCTGTGAGGCAACAGTGCTAACCACTGGGCCACCGTGCCACCCATCTAGGAAAGGAGGAGGAGTAGGGGTGGAAGGGGGGATTCTTCAAAACGAAGATGACTGTGATATGGAGCTTAGGGTATTTATAGTGGCTTAGGAATCATCTGGTGAATCATAAATTGAATAATGCTGGACCAGCTGCAAGCAATCATAAGCACGTGATCCTCTCAAAATTAGGTTATAAATAAACTTCACTTATAGCAAATAAACAAACGTAAATATCCCGCTGGCTTTCTGAGCCTTGTCTAGTGAGTTCGTTCTTACACCCCTATGATTGGTCAAGTGCTCAACAGGAAGTGCTGCGATTGGCTCTAACACTCTGGCGCTATTCACCGATGATAAACACGGATTAACAATCACAGCTGATGCATGATAGACGCGGAGGAGAAAACTCGGCAGACACGCACTTGTGTCTGTATTCAGAAGTATTGCTGTAACCGCCGAGAGGAAAGAATAAGTCACACCAGCAGGTCAGTTGGGCCAGAGAGAGAAAAGAAGTACTTTCGTTTTCTCAATGGCAGTGAAATAGGGGCTTCTGCTGTAAGCGTCAGCGAAAGTCCAGCAAACACACACGCTGTGAAACTGCACAGAGTTTTTAAGTAGTTTGAGCGTTGTAAATACTCGCTCTCGCCTCCCTCACCATAGTAAGCTACGGAGACAGCGCAAATGAGATAAATGACGTCAGTACATAATAACCGGTTATGATCTATTACTGAACCGATACAGAATTGTCCGCGTCTGCATCGTGGTGCACCGAAGAAACAATTAATTTTGACACCCCTACTTAATAGTTCAAACATTTTCACATGCTAGCCTGGACATGCTGAAATACTGATTGAGGTCAGGTTGTTGAAACCGTAGACTACAAATAATTAATTCGTTATGAATTAATTAAATATTTATATATAATTAGTTCACTGACGCCTATGACGACGATGCCATCGTCCATAGCGATGTTTCACATTAGACATTGTACAATGCCAATTCCGTCTTTCGAATGAGACGTTAAACCGAGGTCCTGACCCTCTGTGGTCAATAAAAATTCCAGGATGTTTTTCGAAAAAGAGTAGGGGTTTAACCAAATGGCCTCCTAACCATCCCCATAAGGTGCCACGGTGGCGTAGTGAGTAGCACGTTCGCCTCACAGCAAGAAGGTCGCTGGTTTGAGCCTCGGCTGGGTCAGTTGGCATTTCTGTGTGGAGTTTGCATGTTCTCCCCGTGGTTGCGTGGGTTTCCTCCGGGTGCTCCGGTTTCCCCCACAAGTCCAAAGACATGTGGTATAGGTGAATTGGGTAGGCTACATTGTGCCAAGTGTATGAGTGTGAATGAGTATGTATGGATGTTTCCCAGTGATGGGTTGTGGCTGGAAGGGCATCCACATGTGTAAAACAAAATGCTGGATAAGTTGGCGGTTCAATCCGCTGTGGCGACCCCGGATTAATAAAGGAACTAAGCCAAAAAGAAAATGAATGAATGGATGAACAATGCCAAATTGGTCCACATTGCCCAACCCTATATGGAAGTATGTGATTTCGGACACAGCCAGACTGATATGTTGCTCTGGGATCATTAATATGCACGCCCCAGGCTGTGTTTGATAAGCCACAACGTTTCCTTCCCCTTTCCTCACTTAGTTATTTAAATACTTATATTTAACTTACTGTGCATGTGGGACTTTTATTTTGAAAACAGGAGACGCAGAGATTACACTCAGCAACATCACAACAAGAAAATTTGGCATCATAAACAGACCTGCGGGAGTCCAGAGCGGAGGAACGGACCCTGCAGACCCGTCTGGTTCTGTCCCACATACAACACCCGGATCTGGCACACCACGCCCTCCTCCCAGACCCCCTCCACATCGGCCTGCAGCGTCTCGTTGGCGTCCCACCAGTGAGAGCGGTTCTGGACGAGCAGGCTCTGGCTCCAGGGGGACGCGGGGTCCGGGGAGCACTGCAGGAGCCCCGAGGGTCCGGCGTCATGCTGCAGGGCGATGATGTCTCCGGGAGACACCAGCAGGTCCTGCACCTCCTCCTGGACCTGAGGGAAAGCAAGCTAAATGAGATCCGTGCTGATGTCATGTCCATGAAGGCTGTGGTTGCACTTTTATATTAGACACACAATATCATGATCAAATTAATGACAATCATAATCAGAAATTATTGAACTGTATTGTAGTTTTTTTTTTTGTTAAAGGGTCATGAAACACCAAAACACATGTGTTTGAGCTGTTGACACTCATATATGTGTCCCACGCTGCTATAAACACTATTAGGACACATATATCTCGCTAAAGAGTGAAAATTGGTTGTTTTTGCGTTATTTCGAGCAAATTCGTTCTTCCGGTTTAAAACTAATTTTTGAAGCTGCGTCACGCTGATGAGATCCATGCGTGTATTCCAGCGTGGAGAGTGGACGTCTGACCAACCAGTGCATCGTGACGTCTCTGAGCGTGCTGCATTAAGTCATGAGAAAGACTTGGTTCAAACCAATCAGCGCGCTCTATTGTGTATGCGGTGCAACTTCATTAATATTCATGATCGCTTCGAAGATTGTCTGTACCTGTTACAGCGTTCAGACGGCAGAGAAACGCCACGATGTGTTGCCAAAACAAGTGGAAGAAGAAGAATTGTTTGGAGACACAGGTCGCCAGTGTTGTGTTCATGTGCTGCAACGAAGGTTTTGTTTTCATTTCCCTGCTATGAGAGCGCAACTGGACTCATGTGGACTACAGTGCACACCGCGCAGGAGAAATGCGATTGTGATGAACATGTTTTACCCGAGAGCTTTTTGCATCTGGAAATGATGAAATGCGGATTTGCCGCTTGTCTCCTTTTAAAAAATACACAGCTGCAGTTCATGTTGATTGTTCTGTCTCTACAGATTTGGTAAGCGATCAGTGCTCTTTGTTTTTTTATTCAGACGGCAAAGTTAGTTTGTATCGTCAGCAGTGCTCTCTCAGTTTTCAAAGACAGACCTTAGTCAAAATGATTAGAACTGCTACTGAGTTTACAGTACGTTAATATCACTACAGTATTATAAAATATTAAAATATTACTGTAGATTATATACTAATATATTCATTAATATTTTTACTTATTTTGGTATTATTTTAGTGTTATTCTGTTATTATTATAAATTATAAGCTATTATATACAATTTCAATTTATTTTTTGTTTTAAATATATTTTTTATTTAATATATTTCATTTTATATTGTTGGACTTTTTCAATTGGACTTAAGTGTGGTTTGGTTGTGTTTCCGACTCACCAAGACACTAACTGTAAGTTTCATTTTATTATTATTCTAATATTACGATAATAATTATATAATTTTGTTTTATTTTTTTATTTTGTTATTTTATTTTAATGTTTTATTATTTATTTAATTAGTTTATTTTATTATTTTATTTACTTATTTAATTTGTTTTGTTTTATTAATTAATTTATTTATCTTTTTATTTATTTTAATTTAATTTTAATTTAATTTAATTTGTTTTGTTGTTTTGTTTTATTTTTGTTTTATTTTGTTATTTTATTTATTTATCTCATTTTAATTTCATTTAATATGTTTTATTATTATTATTATTATTTTTTAATTACATTAATTTATTAATAAATTATTTTATTTACTTATTTATTTATTTAATTTGTTTTGTTTTATTATTTAATTTATTTATCTATTTATTAACAAATTTAATTTTAATTAATTTTATTTGTTTTGTTGTTTTATTATTTTATTTTGTTATTTTATTTATTTATTTTAATTGTAATTTAATTTGTTTTATAATTTTATTTATTAATTAATAATTTTATTTAATTGAATTTGCTATAGTTAGTTTTGTTTTTTTATTCATAAATTAATTTATTTAATTCTGTTTTGTTTTGTTTTATTAATTAATTATTCATTTATTTATTTTGATTTCATTTGTTTTGTTTTGTTATTTTAATTTTTTTTCTTTAATTTAATTTAAATTATTTATTTATTTTGATTCTTTTATTTTATTTTATTTTATTTCACTTCACTAGACTTGAGTGTATTTTAGCAGTGTTTTTCGACTCACCAGGACGCTGGCTGCTGGTCCGGCTGGCAGTGAGATCAGCACCTCGTCCAGCAGGCTGTACTCTGGGTATTGTGTGCCCGCTGGTGGAGGACTGACCCCGGAGCAGTTGAGACAGGCGCTGCTCGGACAGGGACTGGACAAAGACACACAGCGCTCAGAGAAGGGGCAGAAGTGACGCTCTGCTGGACACGCTGGAGCCGCTGGAGCCCCAGTGCTGTTCATCCACTCATCTGGAGCCTGGCAGACGCTGATGGGGGCGCAGAGCTCACCGCAAGCTGAAAATACAGCAGCACATCACAAACACACACACAACAGGAAGAACACACAGACTGAAACAACACTAAAACGTTCAGTGTTTGTCTATATGTGTGTGTACCTGGCAGCAGTGTGTGTATGTGAATTTGTGTATCTATGTGTGTAAGTGTGTGTGTGTATGTGTGTGTGTGTGTGTGTACTTGGCAGCAGTGTATGTGTATTTGTGTGTCTGTGTG
>CAIGQQ010031166.1:237318-246466 GCA_903798035.1 Danio albolineatus | reverse complement strand
TAATATAATATAATATAATATAATATAATATAATATAATATAATATATTTTTCATTCGTTCATTCATTCATTTTCTTTTCAGCTTAGTCCCTTTATTAATCAGGGGTCATAGGCTGGAAATTATGTCAATAAATGAGGTTTAAAAATCATAATTTTGTGAATGCATTAAAGTAACCATTGATAAAATAAAATGAATATTGATAATTCCAATTAACATTAACATAATGTAAATTATTTATAAGTATATATAATTAACACATGTATGTTAACCTATTATTTAATGCATTAAACAACTAATCACCTTGCTTTAAAGCCTCATTATTTCAAATGTTGTTCAGGCTGATCCATTTCAAAGGATCTCACACAACCCGTCCATGTCCGCAGTCCAATTTAATGAGCTTCTTTTGACAAAACGACAAACGATTTCTTTTGCTTTCCCATTTAAAGCCTGTTTACGGGCTGTGATGAGTTGGGTTAGTAATCGTCCGTCAGACCGCATTAAAACAGAGCAGCACTAAAGCGTTCAGACACATCAGTAAAGCTGTTTTTCGTCTGCCTCGTCCTCTCGGGAGTGACGCCGCTCTCTTATCTGCTCTTTCAAAGCAAACAATGGCGGACAGATCTCTGATAAACAAACCCCGTCACGCCACGGGACACTCTTGTGTTAAAGATGAGACAGTTACGCTCGGATAGATCGTGATGAAAAGCGGGATCTTTTTAAATTCAGGGAGCATTATAGTTCTGCTGTCCTGACATAACTGTTCATTTCAGGATTGAGCGAATTGGTAAATTTGAGAAGCGAAACCTCAGTATTTTCTAATAATTCAAGCACCGGGATGGTAAATAGAGTAAGTAACTGCTTCAAAAATGGCTCAGCCAATCAGAATGAAGTATCGAAACTATCCGTTTTAATAACCCAATTGTTGTTAACCATAGACATCATCATACCTCTGGCGACCTCTCTGCCATCCTTACTGATCCTCCAGTCCACGTTCACGCCCACTCCACCCCAGTTGACCAGAGAAAGCTCCGCCTCCAGGCTCTGATTGGCCACGATGAGGGCGGGGCAGTGCAGCTCCAGTCGGGGAGGCAGCTCCACACTTACACTCCCCTGAGCCATGATCTCCTGGTGACCCGCAGAGAGGCTCACGTGAGTCTGGTAACGTCCTGGGACGCCGTACTTGTGCCTGGCCGTGGTGTTGGGCGTGGAGGTGTTGACCCGGGGTGAAAGGTCACCGAAGTCCCATGAGAACGAGGCAGGGGAGACAGAGGAGGCCACGGATAGGACGGCCTCAGAGTGCACAGACACACGACGGGATGGAAGAGAGGCGGAGAAATTCACCTGTGGGCGGAGCATATGCAAATCACAACACATGTGACAGTTCGATTTTAAGATACATGCAGATAACGTGAAAAATTAATCGCTTTTTTTAAGCTAATTTTACAGAACAGACGTTCAAAAATCATCTTGCAAAGTTTTGTTTGTCCGGATGATTGTCAATGTGCAGTGGAAAAAGAGTTAATATTGTGTGTGACTCCCATGAGCTTGGAGGACTGCATACATACATCTCTGCAATGACTCAAATCACTAAAGTCATCTGGAATGGCAAAGAATGCGATCTTCCAGGACTCCCAGAGTTCATCAAGAGTCTTTGGATTCACCTCCTCCATCTTACCCCAGACATGCTCAATAATGTTCATGTCTGGTGACTGGGCTGGCCATTCCTGGAGCACCTTCACCTTCTTTGCTTTCAGGAGCTTTGATGTGGAGGCTGAAGTATGAGAAGGAGCGCTATCCTGCTGAAGAACTTTCCCCTTTCCTGTGGTTTGTAATGTAACGGGCAGCACAAATGTCTTGATACAGAATATATACAGGTATCAGAGAGTGAAATTTAATAACTTATAAGACCTTTTTTAAGACTCTTTCCATACATTTTAAGACCATATAACCATTTTTTTAACCGTAAACTCTGACGAGATTTTAATTTGCAGTATATTTATTAAATATTAATGTAAGAAACTAATCCAAAACATTGTTCACATGCTAAATAAAAATCTATTAAATCTAGCTAATTCAGCAGGTTGGCGCCTATAGAACTGCAGAAATAATGGTGTTGCCTTGGTAACTGCAGTAAACAAAGCAGCAAGATGTCAAATCTAGTAGGATTTCATTGATCTCATAAACTACACAGCATCCTGATACTGGCAGATTTAGTTCAGGCAAACTTTAGCATACAACCATGTACTGCATCGACAAAAAATATATAATATTTATTAATATTTAATACCTTGCAAAATAGGATTTAAGACGTTTTAATACCTTTTAAGGGTCTTAAATTTCATTGATATATCAACTTTTAATACTTTTTAAGACCCAGCGGACACCCTGTGGTAGCTCAGGCTGTTGATGTTGCCATCCACTCTGCAGATCTCTCGCACGCCCCCATACTGAATGTGACCCCAAACCATGACTTTTCCTTCACCAAACTTGACTGATTACTGTGAATCTTGGGTCCATGTGGGTTCCAGTAGGCCTTCTGCAGCATTTGTGATGATTGGGATGCAGTTCAACAGATAATTCATTGGAAAATCTACCTTCTACCACTTTTCCAAATGATCAACTAGAAGTCAAGTTATTATTTGCTGCTCTTACAACTGGGATCGACGACAAGATTTCGTCAGGTAGCATATTCAGTGGAAATAGACGTTGCTTTTCTCAACTCCTCTCATCATTTTCTCTACATTGCAGTTATCCTGTGAAGCATCAATGCCTCTGCTCTTCAAATATGGAATCAAAAGGCTCAGAAATGTACACAAACAGTAACATAAATGTTGATAAGTTGTCAAAGGGAAGCCCTGTTTCAAACTGGTCCAGCCATCCTCCTGTCAGACATAGCATCGCTCCAAGTTAACAAGCTAGCAGATCGATTCAGAAAGATTCAGTACTGTTTAAAATAACGTAGCGGGGATGAGAATCACTTAGATCAGTGGTTCTCAAGCTTTTTTCTCCAAGTACCACCTCAGAAAAAAATTGTCCCTCCAAGTACCACCATAATAACCGGTATTGAAGTACAGCAGCATAGTAGGCCTAATAAAGCAGCTACAGCACTGCACAGTTCAAAAACAAGGCACACTAATTCTTCTAATGAACAATATTTATTATTGTCAGCCACTTAAATAAAAGGTTTAGCCTATTAAAATTAATTTATTGATCACATCAGTGTTATTATATGCGTCAAAGGGTTAAAAGTGTGTTGTTTGTTTTTTTACTTTAATTATTCAGAGATTCCTCCGCGTACCACTAGAAGAAAGCTTGTGTACCACTAGTGGTACGCGTACCACAGTTTGAGAACCACTGACTAAGGCCCCGTTTACACTAGTGCGTTTTCGTTTTAAAACGCATAAGTTTTGCTACAGTTACGCCATCCGTCCACACTACGCCGGAGTTTTCGAGGTGCGAAAACGGAGCGTTTTGGAAACGCTGGAGAGGCCGTTTTCATTCTAAAACGCTGCTGCCTCGTCTCAGTGTGGATGTGGGAAAACGGATACCTTTGAAAACGGAGGCGTGGCTGCTGAGATTGGCTACGTGATTGGGGCTTTTGGGTCATTGCGTATCCTTCCCTTATTCGTCGAGCGCACATGACTATAACGCCACCGGAAGACGGCAGACCAGCCTAAACTGTAAACACTGTATTTTTGATAGCCATGGATGTTTTATATTCATTTGTTACTTTAAGTAACAGCTCGACCTCATCGTCTGTCCTCAAAAAGACCTCTCTTGCTTTCTTTACCATCGCGTTCATCGTTCAACCAGCGTTTGTTGACTAACAATAACCAAATGCTGAGCGAGACACATGCTTCCTGTTTATACTTGAACGCGCATGCCCAGAGTGCCCGAATGGTCACGTGATATACGTTTCTAGTGGAGGGAGATCTGTTGAGATACGCTAGTGTGGACGCGGATCGTTTTCATGCTAAAACGCCGTTTTTAAACTAAAACGCACTAGTGTAAACGGGGCCTAAGATGATAAAAATGTTGAACAGCCTTTGACTGATGTTGAGGAAGTTAATAAGGTCATGTGTAGTTGATCGGAGATGCCTCTTGTATCGAACACATGTCTTTTGCTGTAAAGGTTGTAAACTTAACGGTGGAAAGCCGTGTTTTCTTTTATTTGATGATCTGTTATTTGGCCTCTCTCAATGAATACAAGATTTAGTTTTATCCACTATTTAACTGTTGGTCTCTGCGATATGAATTCTTTAACACTGTTAAAAAATAAAAAAAAGTAGTCTGTCTGTTTAATCTTTCTGATTTTAGTAAAGCTATGTAAAAATGGCCAAAAGAAAATTTATAAAAATAAATACAGTACTTAATATATAAATATTTGTATATATGTAATATATGCATTTGTATATATGCAAAAGTACAAACTAAGCTGTAAATTAAACCGTTTTTCCCTTTAAATGAAATGGATTTTGAAGGATATCAGCAAAACTGTATATAAAACTGTTCTAACAATTTTCTCAGGTTTTCAATTGATAAAAGAGGGCAGACAACCATAATTCAATAGATAATATCTTCAAAACGATCTTCCATTGATACTGAAATCTCGATTTTGAAATTTGGGTCACTGTGACTCATTTTGCTGGATCAGGTCACGTATAAAGTCTGTTCTGCTTATCCAGCCTGCATTTCTTTGAACCAAGGCAAAGCAAGACTACAAAAGTAAAAGGATTACACCAGAATGAGATTATAGTTCCTATATCAGTCTAGAAAATATATTTCTTCAGCATTCATTGATAGACAGAAAGTTATAAATAGTCATTAAATTATACAGTGAGAGAGCGCATGATGTTAAAGTCTGCATGAACTGGATGCTGAGAGCGTTCCTAGAGAAACTGAATATTAAATGAGGAAACAGTGGGCGTGGTTTGTTTTTTCCAACTGCGAGCTGATTGGATGTAGTTAAGTAGGCGTTTCCTTCAGAAAGATCAGGTTTGTGTAGAGTTATTACAACCTAACAGACTCCTCACCATTTCTGTTGTCAAATCTGAAGCTGGAAGGGCGTGGTTAAGTATGTTAGTCACGCCCAATTCCTCAGACAGACCTAATCTGAGAATTTAAGTAAACGCAAACAGGAAGTGCATTTTAAGATTTTAATTTTAGATTACAAGAGCAAACATTTTTGTTTCTTAATATGACGCACTGATGAATCGTTCACCTCAAAACTAGCGATGTTAGCGAACAGAATCAATATAGCTAGTTGTGATTTCATGTGTACTTTAACAGTGGTCATTTATTTGGGTACCTGAAAGACGTCGCGCGCAACCGTCCAGCTGCACTTCTTCATGACGTGCGGGTCGGAGCAGGCGGCCGAACACTGCGACTCGCTGATGTGATTGGGCTCAGAGTTGGTGCTGCACAGACACTCTCTCTGCTGGCCCAGACCGCCGTACCTCTGGTTCTCGTGGAAACACTTGGAGTTGCACTCCTCACGCGAGAACGGACCCGGCGTGGATGACGAGAAGATGACCAGCTCCACCCCTGCTGTGTGCGCCTCACCCTGCAGACAGCCTGCGTATGTCAGACCTAACACACACACATCAACATGTTAACACACTGCAAAAACATTTTAATACTTACACTTTCTGTCTTATGTTATTACTTTATAGTCCAAATCAGAATGTTTAAGGTCCCGTGAAGTGGTCCCATTTTTATTTGATGTTTGACGTAATCTGAACTGAAACATGAAGAGAGGGCGGGATATAGAGTAGCTCCTCCCCTTTTAAAAAACAGCCAATAGTGTTTGGCTTTTATCCCAGCTCTGCCAGTGAGAGTGGTTGAGCTCCAGCGCATCAAATGACAAGCAAATGAGAGGGGGCTTGAAGGGGGCAGGGCATGTCAGACACTAGAGAGAATTGATTGGTCAGAAGATTTGATGAGTAACTGAAGCATGAGGCGACTCACTTAGGCGAAATTGACAATCTGCAAGCTTTGAATATTTAAATCTTCTAAACACAAACTATTTTGGAGCACACTAGCTTATAGATATCCTCAAGACTGACATTCTGATATTAACATCTAATTACCTTTATTTTGATTTCATAAGACCTTTTAGGTGCTCAATGCTTTGTTGATGCACCTTTGGCAGCAATTACGGCCTCAAGTCTTTCTGAATATGATACCACAAGCTCGGCACACCTGTCTGAGGATTTTTGCCCATTCCTCTTTGCAGTACCCCTCAAGCTGTATACGATTAGATGGAAAGCGACGGTGTACAGCCATTTTCAGATCTCTTTAGAGATGTTCAACAGGATTTAGGTTTGGGCTCTGGCTGGGCCACTCAAGGACATTCACAGAGTTGTTTTGAAGTCACTCCATTGATATTTTGGTGATATGCTTTGGATCATTGTCCTGCTGGAAGATGAACCGTCGGCCCAGTCTAAGGGTCAAGAGCACTCTGAAGCAGGTCTTCATCAGGATGTCTCTGTACATCGCTGCATTCATCTTTCCCTCTATCCTGACTAGTCTTCCAGTTCCTGCTGCTGAGAAACATCCCTACAGCATGATGCTGCCACCACCATGCTTCACTGTAGGGATGGTATTAGCCTGGTGATGAGCGGTGCCTGGTTTTCTCCAAACGTAACACCTGGTGTTCACTCCAAAGAGTTCAACTTTAGTCTCATCAGAGCAGAGAGTTTAGTTACTTATGGTCTGAGAGTCCTTCAGATGCCTTTTGGCAAATTCCAGGCTAAGGAGTGACTTCCGTCTGGCCACTCTACCATACAGGCCTGATTGGTGGATTGCTGCACAGATGGTTGTCCTTCAGTAAGGTTCTGGAACGCTGGAGTTCAGACAGAGTGACCATCGAGTTATTGATCACCTCCCTGACTAAGACACTTCTCCCCCGATCACTCAGTTTAGACGGCCGGCCAGCTCTAGTAGGAGTCCTGGTGGTTCAAACATCTTCCACTGGATGATGGAGGCTACTGTGCTCAATGGAACTTTCAGCCGCAGAAATGTTTCTGTAACCTTCCCCAGCCTTGTGCCTCGAGATAATCCTGTCTCTGAGGTCTACAGACAATTCCTTTGTCTTCATGCTTGGTTTGTGCTTTGACATGCACTGTCGACCCTGGGACCTTATATAGACAGGTGAATGCCTTTTCATCATGTCCAATCAGCTGAATTTACCACAGGTGAACTCCAATGAAGCTGCTGAAACATCTCCAGAATGACCAGCGTAAACAGTATGTACCTGAGCTCAATGTAGAGCTTCACAGCAAAGGCTGTGAATTCTGATGTATATGTGATTCTTCAGGTGTTTTATTTTTAATAAATTTGCAACAATTTCAAAAACTCTTTCTTCACATTGTCATTATGGGGGATTGTGTGTAGAGGAATTTATTTGTTGAGGAAATAAATTAATTTAACCCATTTTGCAATAAGGCTGTAACATAAACAAATGTGGGAAAAGTGAAGCGCTGTGAATACTTTCCGGATGCACTATATAAAAGCGCTGTCTGATGTGATTTACTTTCTATGTGCGATTTGATTGGACGGGAATCACAGGACTGATTTTTCTATTCAGCCAATCTCCATAGACAAGAAAAAAACAAAGTAGTGCAGGTTGAAAGAAAGTATTGGAGTAAAAGCACAAATACAGCCCTGAAAATGTACACATGAAAAAGTGAAAGTAAAAGTACACATTTTTTTAAAACTATCTGGTAAATTACAACTCCTGAGGGAAAAACTACTCAGTTACAGTATTATGAGTATTTTCACAGCACTGTTGCTCACTTACCACACGTGTGGACGCTGACGTTGAGCAGCGGCTGGTTTCTGACCTCGGGCGGTCGGTCGCAGAGCATAGAGTTCGGCCGCTTGACTTTAACCCCCTGCTCCTGCAGCCAGCTCACCAGGCGCACCAGCTTACAGTCGCAGAGGAACGGGTTAAAGCTCAGGTCTCTGCGGGACAGACAACATTATATGCACTCTCACAGACAGAAAAAACGAGCAGCATTGCCAGATTGGGCAGTTTCGAACTTGACATAAACAAACATAAATAGTAGTGACGGCAACTCCTGTGCGTGCTGATGCCTTTGTTCCAATAAGAGCTAATTAGACCCTTATTAGAGCTAATTTCTGACTTAAATAAATAAAAATTAAACAAAATATAAATTTTATATTTAGGCCGTTTTTTTGTGAGGGTTTTGGACAGCTTTTGGGCTGGAAAAAGTCAGCTATATGTGGCAACACTGAAAAACGAGATAATGAGAGACAGAGTAGGACTGAGATATGAGGTTTATAGTGCATTTATTACACGTCTGTCTGGAATTCTCTATTCTGATTGGTCAGTCAGGACATTTCAAGGTATGTTATTCCCAGATAACAACCGCTACGAAAAGACAGACTCATCCAGGAACTTCAAATCACCATCAGTGAATATGTTTACATCCATATACTTATATCCACATCTGTATCTGCTTGTTTACCATGCTGTGGTTTTTGACATTTTGGCATCATCTTGCGAACGAATAATAAGTAGGTTAGTCCATGCTTTATTCAGCTTGGTTAGGGTTAGGTTTCGCGTCTTTGACTGTTTGGCGCCATCTTGTGACTGAATAATGCGAATGTTATTTTATACTTCATTAGCTTCACTTTCATATATGTCAGCTGTCAAATATAATTAAGAATTACTAAACTATTCGGCTCAGGACAATGTTTTATGTCTAATTTTTATGGCAAACGTGTATTATAAAGTGCATTACTATTATAAAGTACATCTAGGATGGTTGTTTTCGCAGAATAAAGCCTTTCGCTTATACAACAGTGCTCCGCTTTGTGTTTACAAGCCTATCAGGCTTTATTCTGTGATTACAGCCTCCTGGATGTACTTTATCCCTTATTTGTGACATCTAAGTGGCATTGTTAGACACAATGTGGAGTTGATATGTAAAATAAAACGAAGCCCATAAAAAGAAATGATGTTAATAACATTATTCTTTCTTCAAACAATATAGCTCCTCAGAAATATGGTTGTGGTTGTAACAAAATGGCTGCTGAGCAGTTATTAGTTTGTGAATTATACAAGGATGTTTAAACAATAATACTATTTTATTGAACAATAAACTATTTAAACAATAATAG
>CAIGQQ010031166.1:213818-225550 GCA_903798035.1 Danio albolineatus | reverse complement strand
ACCCTAAATTACTTATAGCTCCACCCTAAATTACTGATAGTTCCACCGTAAATAACTTAAAGCTCCACCCTAAATGACAAATAGCTCCACCCTAAATTACTGATTAGCAGCCCTAAATTACTTATAGCTCCACCCTAAATTACTGATAGCTCCACCCTAAATGACAGATAGCACAGCCCTAAATTACTGATAGCTCCGCCCTAGAGGAATGAAAGTCACATTGCCACATATACATGCAGTTTGTCACTTCCACCTAAGTGGATCAACGACTTTGAGGTCACCTCATACCTCAGTTTCACATCAAATCTTCTGACCAATCAAATGCTCTCTAGTACCTGACATGCCCCGCCCCCTTCTCTTTTTTTTGCTATTCATTTGATGCTTATGAGCTCAACAACTCTCACTGGCAGAGCTTTGACAAAAACAAAACACAACTGTCAGTTTTTCTAAAGGGGAGGAGCTACTCTATGCCCCGCCCTCTCTTCATGTTTCAGTTGAGATTACGTCAAGCATGTTAAAGATGCACACTTCACAGGAACTTTTAAGTTGTTTTTGCAGTTCTGTGTGATATTTGACAACTTTTAAGATCTGTAAACATCTGAAGCGTACACCAGAGATGCCTTTCAGAGTGCTGCCGTATATTCTGAAGGTATCTCAGGAGCTGTAACATGTTGACGGAGGATTATGAAGCTGCTTTCAGCAAACAATGGCAGCAGGATCTCTTTGCTCGGGACACGGTGTCTGTTTTCCTCTGGGCTCATGATCTGTCTGAAACTCAGCTGGCCGTACAGCGCTCCGCAAACCTCCACACAACACACGTATAAACAAACTGAGTCACAGACAAACTACATCAAACACGGAGACTAAACATCACACACACACGTGAGTTTCAATGACAGAGATCAGAGCTGATAACAGTGAAGAAAACGACATCTTAATTAATCGCTATATTCTATCATCACTAACAGAACTAGTCCTTTAAGAAGTGTTTGGTGTGTGTGTCAGGGAGAAAGTATCACACCTATCAAAACAACACACTGGGAGCAGAGCCGGCAGGGGCCGAACCACAGAGCAGCTGCACAATGACTCACTGAATCATTGGCGGACTGATGAAGCGACTCACTGAGCCAGAGAATCATTTGCTGACTCACTGAATCAATGAAGTCCAACCACCTCAAAGGCACCTCAAAAACCCCAAACGTGACATCATATAATAGCTAAACACCCGTCCCACAACCTTCCCAGTCTCACAACGCCTGTCGAGAACACCTCCAGGTCATAAATCAGCACAAGAACGAGAGAATTTATATTTTGGTTGAAATATAAAAGCCTGTTTCAGCATTATTTTTTGTTACATATGAAAAAAATCATCTAGATATTGTAACGTGAGGGAAATATACTGAATTAAAATCATATTATTGTAATGTGAGTGAAATATATTGAATTAAAATCATATTATTGTATTGTGAGTGAAATATATTGAATTAAAATCATATTATTGTAATGTGAGTGAACTGTAAAACACAGAAATCATAAATCTCATTGTGGTGCATTTAATTTAATTTTAAACATAAATAAATTTGTTTTACATAACTAAATAATCAAACAAATAATTAAATAATTAGTTACATCAATAAATATATAAACAAATAAAGCTCACCGGCCACTTTATTAGGTACACCTGTCCAACTGCTTGTTAACGCAAATTTCTAATCAGCCAATCACATGGCAGCAACTCAATGCATTTAGGCATGTAGACATGGTCAGGACGATTTTCTGCAGTTCAAACCGAGCGTCAGAATGAGGAAGAAAGGTGACTGAAGTCACTTTGAACGTGGCATGGTTGTTGGTGCCAGACGGGTTGGTCTGAGTATTTCAGAAACTGCTGATCTACTAGGATTTTCACGCACAACCATCTCTAAGGTTTACAGAGAATGGTCTGAAGAAGAGAAAATATCAAGTGAGCGGCAGTTCTGTGGGCGCAGATGTCTTATTGATGCCAGAGGTCAGAGGAGAATGAACGTACAACACGCCAACCTTCAGGGCAGATGGGCTACAGCAGCAGAAGACCACACCAGGTGCCGCTCCTGTCAGCAAAGAACAGGACACTGAGGCTACAATTCACACAGGCTCACCAACATGAAGAAACGTTGCCTGGTCTGATGAGTCTCCATTTCCGCTGCGACATTCGGATAGTCGGGCCAGAATTTGGCGTCAACAACATGAAAGCATGGATCCATCCTGCCTTGTATCAGCAGTTCAGGCTGGTGGTGGTGGTGTAATGATGTGGGGGATATTTTCTTGGCACACTTTGGTCCCATTAGTACCAGTTGACCATCTATCAACTGTCCATGTCCATCCATTTATGACCACAGTGTACCCATCTTCTGATGGCTACTTCGAGCAGGATAACGCACCATGTCATAAAGTGTGAATCATCTCAGAATGGAGTCTTGAACATGACAATGAGTTCACTGTACTCAAATGGCCTCCACAGTCACCAGATCTCAATCTAATAGAGCACATTTGGGATGTGGTGGAACGGGAGATTCATATCATGGATGTGCAGCCGACAAATTTGCAGCAACTGCGTGATGCTATCACGTCATCATTTCCTGGTACTAGTAAGGTGTACCTAATAAAGTCGCCAGTGATATATATATAATATATAAATATATTATATATATTATATATATAATATATAAATATAATAATGTATTTATTTAAATATTATAATATTTATTTAATCTTGATTAATTTGGCCCTGTATATACATGCAGTGCTTGTAATATTGTTATTGTGTTTTTTTAGATAAAATATTTTACTAAGACTTGTCTTTATATTAAGTTTTACACATATATCTTTAATTAAATAAACCTCCAGTGCTATGCAATGCAAAGCTCCTCTTCATTCCATACAAACATACTGAAATCAAACATTAGTATTAACCTGCTGTGAGCCCATTAACATAAAACTGCCCAAATTTACATATCAGTGCCTGACTGACATCACAGCATCACAGTGCCATTCAAGTCTTAAAGGCACAGTACAACAAAAACAGGCAGTTTGGTAGAAATGGTGTGTTCAGAGTGTTATCAGCAGAGCGTCTCCACACAGTAGGTCAGAATACCTCAGCTCCAACTTTATTTACACGGTCGTATTACATAACGTTTTATCTGCTCTTACACGACCCCTTTAAATAGTCACAGTAGGAGAAGCCCAGCTGTCTGAACACACACACACACACACACACAAATATAAAAACGTCACTTCATGGGGTCTTCAATGAACGGATAGATGGATAGAAAGATAGATAGATAGATAGATAGATAGATAGATAGACAGACAGACAGACAGACAGACAGATAGTCTAAATGATAGATAGATGGATGGATGGATGGATGGATGGATGGATGGATGGATGGACAGTCTAAATGATAGATAGATCGATAGATCGATAGATCGATAGATAGATAGATAGATAGATATAGATAGATAGATATAGATAGATAGATGAGCCATAAATGAGGTTGTGTCGTGATCTCGTTCGAGAGTCCATCATATGCCGATTTAGTTTGATTCGAACATTTAGAAATGAAACTTATGAGACGGTTGATGTTTAATTTTACTGGCGATTCCAAATATGTAATGTAATCATGCGCTTGGCAAACAGTTTTGGAGAATCTGACGTTTCCCCATTCAGACAGAATGCTCGAGCATACTACCCAAGATAAGTTTCAAAGATGGCCGGCAAATGAAATGACTTGCCTTGAAGGGACATTAGTAGTACTTTATACCCCAAAGCTTGCATTCTTTTCTGTTACACACTCAAAAGTGAACGAGCAAAAAAAGGAACGTAGTATAAGTGGGCGAATTGGGACGCAACGTGTGTGTCTGTGCTTCTGTGTACGAGTGATGTCATCGTGCGAAGGCTGTCATGGCAACAAAATAAACCTCCGGTGCATCTGGTCTGAGAGTCTGTAAAACACACGTACACAGACCGAAACTCTTCTTGGCGCGATTAAACCACTTCTGAGAGAGAGAGAGAGAGAGAGAGAGAGGGGGAGAGAGGGGGAGAAGGAGAGAGAGAGAATGCAGGAATTCAGCCCTTCTTCTTCTCAGTCTACTGTCTCCTTTTTCCACACAGTGATGTCTCCATTCCCAAGATCAGGGAAGAGAGAAAACTGGAGGGAAAGAAACACACAGAAACTAACAGTGGAAAAAGTCTGATCTATTCTGTGAGCAGTGGTGGATTTAGGCATGGGCAACATGGGCGATCGCCCAGGGCGGCATTTAGTGGGGGGCGGCACAGGGAGACGGTGCAAAACAAAAACAAAAACGTGCACCGGTAAGAATCATATGTGGTCCAGTAAGCTTTGAGATTTGTTTTACTTTATGCAAGTGTATTAATCCCAAGACTGGTAGTGCCAGAACAAAGTCTTTTGCACGCACAAGCTATTCTCTATGTGCAACTGAAACAGCGCTTGTGAACGCAAACTGATGCATACACACAGATAACCATTCCCGCGAGCCTCCTGGTGTGAATCCCGGTTGTTTACATGCACACCGATAAAATACGTGCCGTTCATGCGCTGTGAAACCAGAGTGACTCGGCTCGCAGTGAGTTTTGCTAATTTACAAAACTGAAGTTGATATAATATGACAATGATCTAATTTTGACTAATGCCAAGTTCAGACTGCATGATTTTAGCCCCGATTTTGACTCGCCGACAGGTTTTGAGAAATCGCCGACAAATGCCTGAAATAACAGGCGAATCGGTGCTCGTTCACGCGAGTGACAGTCACACAATATGAACTATCAAAGACGCGATCTGAGAGAATCGCAGATGACGGTGAGATATTTGGCGTGCTGAATATCTGGAGCTGTCAGCGATTCAAATCATGCCGTGTGAAATGTGTTTTGACTGAAAATAATATCAGCGATCAATGAGAGAGCAGCATTCACTAGTGTGGGTACCTGCAGGCCAGCGGGAGTTTGAGGGAGAAGTTAAAAGCTCATTTTCAGTTTATTCATACCCAAGAAATGGAGGGAAAATTAGTGTAAATATGGCAGGAGCCCCCGTGGCTGTTTGACTTGTCATGTGAGCAATATTACAACCTAACCTGGTCAAACAATAAAAAAAGTTGAGGAGAAATTGCTAATTCCCTTCAAAGCCAGGTGAGCAAATATGCATTTTCTACCCCATTAAAGGCTTCTTTCTTGTTATGTTTAATAACAAAAGATATACTACGTGTTTTTGGGTGTGAGACGTAGTTTGGACAAAGTTGTCGGCGATTCTTCCTATTTTGAAGTCATGCAGTGTGAAACTCCCTGTCGCCGATCCATCTTGCAGTGTAAACAAAGCAGCTACAAAACACTACCCCAGATAGTCATGCAGAGTGAAAACATCTGTGACACGACTACTTTGAAAATCCTGCAATCTGAACTCTGCATAAGTATGACTACAGAAGCAGAAAGGATGGATAATGAGGCAGGGAGCTGAGACTTCAGAACATTAATTCTCAGATAAAACATATATATATATTTTTTTGTATTTGTCAAAATTAATTGTTTTCCAGTTACATTTAGGATTGATTTCTGCTATTTATTTATAATAATAATAATAATAATAATAATAATAATAATAATAATAATAAAAATAAGTCGAGTCAAAGTCAAGGGGGTTGAGCCTTCTCATTTATGGCTCCTAAACTCTGGAATAGCCTTCCTGATAATGTCCGAGGCTCAGACACACTCTCACAGTTCAAAACTAGATTAAAGACCTATCTTTTTAGTAAAGCATACACTCAATACATCACTTAGCGGTATGATGCATGAATGTGCTCCACGCATCTCCTTTATATACACTATGAACTGCAGCTACGCGAATTATTCTCTATTTCCACCTGGGGATACTCATCCCGAGGCCCCAAGAGACTCTGCAGTGCCACGGATGTGATCCAAGACCCACGACAAGACGATCCCAAGATTCCATAATCCTGGACCAGGCTGTATCCTGAGCAGCTGTTCAGTGCATGGAGGAGTGAACAGCATGAGACTGACTCCTGTGACTCTCCAAGGACAAACGAGTCTCGCTGACGTCCAGCTTCTCCAGCCTCTGGCGCCTAGACGGCAGTTCTGCACAAGACGTTTGGCCATAGGAGGAATGGTCGTGACCAACCAAGGTTTTTTAATTCTTCACTTTCGCCAATTGGTGAAGTTGTTTCCTCGCCGCTGTCGCCACTGGCTTGCATGGTTCGACACCTGTAGAGCTGCGCATCAATGGATTTGCTCGAGTGTTTGGACTCTCAGCAGTAGGGCTGTGCGATAATACGATATTTAATCGTGGACGATAAAAATGACTCCACGATCCACTTTTTCAGAAAAATCGTTGTATCGCCATACAGTATATAGTGCAGTGCTTCCGCTTCATTCCTGCTTCTATGACGGGGCGCCACACCTAAATTCATCCCGCCACGGCTATTACTGCTTTATTTAAACATTCAGTCGTCTGTCGTTGTTGTTTTTTAAATAGCGGGTTACAATCGCACCAAAACTTATTAAAAGGTACGTGAATTATAACAGCGGGAACTTTTCTATAACCGCTGTGCGTCATTTGTTTAACCCTTTGAGGTGACATGCTGACTGACAGACGGGCTGACAGGACTCCGCGATGCGTGAGGCCAGCATGCAGGTGCAGCTTTCAGTTATGATGAACAGTTTCCATAAATATGCTTTATAAATATAGGTCTATGGTTCTGCATACAATGACTTTCTCTTGCTGGAGTTTATAGCCGCTTCACTTTACTTCAATAGACCTTCAGAGCGGCATTAATGCGTCCTGGAGACATTCGTGAATATTCCTAGCAAATCTAATAAATGTTGCAGACATACGCGTTACATAAACGCACTAAATCACACTTCAGCAGCGTTTATTAGAGGGCGCGCAAGAAGTGCGCACGAACACAGAGACGATCGGCTACCCGCATGCTCTATATGGGGCGTCTGCAGACTTGCGATCTCGCCCGGTAATATTGTGCTCACGACATGTCACTGAAATAACGCCATAAGTTGTTGGTAGATCTGTTTACAACTGGGCTATTTAATTAGTTTGTCAAGGGGTCCAGTTCATGAAGAGCATCGCAAATGAGGGGCCAGAGATGACTTGCAATATACTGAAGTGATGATGACACAACAGCAATACAAGAGCTCATATGCAGTTTTTTGCTCCTTAAGATACCCACGTTGGCTTTTTCTACATTAAAATGTGAATATGTTGTATTTTGAAACTACATAACATCACTGCATTGTATAATGTGGCTTTTTTATAAACACATTCAAATGTTGTATTGCAAAGCACAACAAAATCAGTGCATTGCTCAAGTAGGCTTCTTCTACAAACACATTCATGTGTTGTTTTGAACTGCATAGCGGTCAAGGATGAAGCGATTATTGATTTTAGTTGTATGATTATATAGTCTGAAGAATAATCATGGTTTCATGGTTATCATGATTATTATGCATTTATTAAATTCAAAACACTACTAGTTTTGTTAACTTTGTAAAAAAAAACGTCATTTGCATTTGTGAAGGTGTTGCTGAGGATCTGTGTAATAAGCTCTCTGATTTGAACTAAGATTTGTTCGATTTGTTAAATGTTCATTTTGATAGTACAGTAATTGTAATGCAAGTCTTGTTGCATGTTCTCTCTTTGCAGAATAGCACTTGCATTAAATGTTCACTTGATTAAAATATTCTTAAACATACATGGTAAGAGTATATCTTTATATGAGGAAATTAGTTTAGTTGTATTGTACCTTTGTAATTTGCAAAATAGTCTTTAAAAATCAAATTAAAAAAAAAATCGTGATAAAAATCGTGAATCGTGATTTCCCCAGAAAAAATCGTGATATGATATTTTTTCCATATCGCCCACCCCTACTCAGCAGTGAATATTAAACCACACTGAACTGAAGTCCAACACTGAAAACTGGACTGACACTGCTTAAATTCACTATAATCTTCTATGTGAAGCTGCTTTGACACAATCTACATTGTAAAAGCGCTAGAGAAGGTGAATTGAATTGAATAATGGCGCCGGGTTTCGGTACCCAACCCTAGTTATACATTCATTCATTGTCCTTCAGCTTAGTTTCCATTTCAGAGGTCGCCACAGTGGAATGAACCGCCAACTATCCCAGCATATGTTTTACGCAGTGTATGCCCTCGAAGATTTATGTTAACCTGTTAGCCAGCACTCACTTTTGGGGATTTACACCTACCTAACTTTAAATAGTAATAGTTCCTGTCTCCAGTAATAAGCCTGTCACGATATCTATTTTGTATTGTACAATATATTGCTCCAAAATAAATTGCGATAAATTATATTATTGTCATTTTAAGACCATTTTATGACACAATGACAATATAATATCATCATCATAATACAAGTACACTCTTCCTAAGAACACGTAATATTTCATTCTTAAGAATATTTAATTAAGTTAAACCCATTTTAGCAATTTAATAATTAAGCACTGGAATCAGAATGTTAAAAAGCATATCTCTAATAAATAATAATAAATATTAACATAAAAGTGCAAGGTAAAAAGTAACAGAGGTTTTGACATCTGCTACCAGATCTATCTTTAGTTGTCAGACACAAAAATGAAAATATACTCAAGTAATATACAGTAAATACTATAATGTTTTTTTAACCATACCGACACCTCCAATAGAGAGAGTTTTTTATTTACTGGCGATATATATTGCATCACCAAAAATTATTGTGGTCATGTTCACGTGTTGTGCGATAAGTCGATTTATTGATTATTGTGACAGGCCTATCCAGTAAAGCTACAAACACAAACTAGGTATCATTGGAAAGAAGACACTTTGACGAGCTGCATTCGTACTGTACAGGAGACACGGAGAAGATTGATTGGCAATGATCTACAGCCAATCAGAGCACAGAACACAATGCACTGTAAAAAAAAAAAAAAAAGTATGCACTAAAATGATCAGTGAAATTGCGAGGCCGCGAAAGGTGAAGCGCGCTATAGTGAGGGACTACTGCATTTGCTGTGGCGTTTCTTCAGCCTTTCGGCAATGATGGATGAGCCCCACACACAAAAGTGGTTACAATGTTTGATGTACACTAGTGCTGCACGATTAATCATATCGCAATCGCGATGTCAGCATATGCGATTACATTACAGCGAATCTTGCGATTATATTAAATAAACGAATGCATTCGTGGACGTAACAAGAAAGAAAATGCACCGCCATTTTTGTAGTTTCCTTTTAATAAGATTACAATGTAACGCAATTAAAAAAGAACTACACGACCCAGAAGCCATCAGGACTGGAAGGCGCTAACGCCCACGGAAAATTAGTATTAAAAAAAATATTTGCAGCGGTGAGTCAGAAGTAATGACGTCCATTACTAGAACTACTCGGGAAGTTGGAAATATTAGTGAAGGTCGTGAGAGTAAATGTGACGGTGAGAGCACGCCGTACGCTGCTTGTAAAACATGCTTAATCTCAGTCAAGTACACCAGTGATTCAGGGACGAGCGGTCTAAAAAGGCACACTCGCAGGCAAGTTCGGGAAAGAATCAGCCAAACACCTTTTCGTCCATCAAGCGAAATTGTCGTCTGGTGTTAAGTCTCCTCTAACTGACAAAATTGCTCACAACCGTCATCACAGGTTCAGTGTTTTCATTCAAAGTAAATTATTGAATTAAATTGAAACTAGAAGAATTATTGTATGCATGTATGGTGATGAGTGACGAGGAATATCTGCTGTTAACCTTTCCATGCGCCCAACGTTCTCTATAAAACCAGAAACATGCTGAATGTTTTCATGTAGGATGCATATAATGCATATGGCCACGTTTTAAATTCAATCAAATAAGCAGAACCAAAAGTTGAATGTATGTGTGTGTGTGTGTGTGTGTGTGTGTGTATATATATATATATATATATATAACCGACAAAATATGATAAGTTTAAATAGTGCATGCTGCATTTCTCTCTCATAAACAATAATACAAAGCCATACATATAAAATAGTTATATTTCATTTAATAATTGCAAGAAATATGAAATATGTAAAATATGGAATATGAAAAGAAGTTTACAATAATGCAGATATTTATTTTGTAAAAATTATTTATTTTGAAACCATTTCAAGTTGAACAAACGCACACTTCAGCATTATTACTAATCTGTGTGTGCAATTTTCTTAAAAACTCATTAATGGCCCGTTTCCACTGAGTGGTACAGTACAGTACGGTACGGTACGGGTCGGTACGGGTCTCCTTTATCAGGCTTGCGTTTCCACTGCTAAAGGGTACTCTTTTGGTGGGTGTGGTGTACGACAGAAAGTTTGTTGACGTCATTTTCGCTCGAGGAAATGTCTACAGTAAAGCTTTATGGGTCGTTCACAAATCATACGAGAAGCACTTCTCATAAAACAGATGCTTTATTATACACATAAACACTGGTGTAAAAATGTCATTACTGACTGAACATGATCTGATTATAACTGCAGATCAATGATGCAAAATAGCCTACTGTCCGCGATTATATCAAATAAATAAATAAATGCAGCATATATGAACACATACAGCCCCAGACAGTCTCCGATGTTACCAAATTACAGAAAAACTACACACAGCAGACATGTATGCCTTATTTAGGTTAAAAAACAATACGAAATAGAGCCCCGTCTGTGCAAACCTCTCATCTGTGTCTTTTATCTTCACCAGTACATGTAGCAGCTCCGTCATTATTCTCTTGTTAGAGAGTAACTCCGTCATTCCCAGTTTATAATAGTCCAGGTTAAGATCTTTGTTATTTCAAATATTGACGCGCACGCGATCGCAAGCGACAAAGCGAAAGCACTCGCCCTCGCGCTTATGGGCTCGTAACCCATAACAATCTGCTCTTCTCTCAGCTCTGTGGCCGTTCAAGACGACGACAAAGTTTGTTTAAGCTCGGGTCGACCATGGCTCGTTATTATATGCTGATATTATTTCAGTGTATTGTCTCTCGGCTGTGTATTAAACATGGCGGGTCCTTTGTTTTCATTCTGCTTGTTGCGTGAGCAAATGACGTATCTCTGTATGCCAATGGCGTTTAGCTGCGCGTCTAGCTCCGCCTTTACGTCACCCTTTGGTACGCTTGGGACCCATAGCAAAGGGTGACTAAAAAGTGGTACGGTACGGTTCGGTTCGGTACGCTTTTAGACAGTGGAAACGGCCTTAAAAGCGTACCGAACCGTACCGTACCGTACCGTACCACTCAGTGGAAACGGGCCATAAGTTGACTTACAATACCATTTATAATCGAAATCGCATATCGCAATATTGCCCTCAATAATCGCAATATGACAATTTTCCCAAATTGTGCAGCCCTAATGTACACACACACACACACACACGCACGATCACATTAATGTTTTGTTTGTTGTTTGTTCATGTTCATGTAAACTAATGTGAGCTTACTGTAAAGTATCAGCCAGTTTATAAACGTCACGTATCTGTGAACGGCGTTCAGAAGCTGCGTTCAACTCTTTCAGCTCAGTGTGGTCGAGAAGGACTCCAGTATAGAGGAGGAAAGGAGTGAAGAAAGCGCTCAGGAATGGGAACAGGAGCTGGAGGGTTCTTCAGGAAGAGGCTCTGTGTGTGTGTGTGTGTGTGTGTGTGTGTGTGTGTGTGTGTGTGTGT
>CAIGQQ010031166.1:176806-199129 GCA_903798035.1 Danio albolineatus | reverse complement strand
CATCCCAGCACCAGCATCCCTTGCTGGTCACCAGCATACCAGCACCAAAACACAACATATGCTGGTCTTGCTGGTGACCAGCAATGCTGGTCTATGCTGGTCTTTTCAGCAGGGTAGAGTTCACGATAGTTAATACTACAGTATTCTGTAGCTTACACTGATAAAGAGTCATAAACGTTACAATGTATACAGTGTAATACGCTTTACTATATTCGACACTATAGTATTCACTAGAAAAACATTTGGATTAACGCTTGGTCCCCTAGTATAGAGTTATGCTGGAAGCCATTTTGTTATCATGTGACAAAACCACGAAATAGCCTTCACCATCACTGCACGAAATCAAAAGTATCACAATACTGAGGTAAAGTTGACCATTTACACCGCTTGACAATTAGATTTACCAATTACCATACATGAATAAATACTATAGCAATTTATTGTTTTTGAGCCATACTATAGTAAAGTACATGTATGAAAGTTTTAAAGTACTTCTATAATAGCTATGAAAACGTGACAACAATAGTAATAAAAACAAATTATGCTTCATATATTATGTTTTCTATAACTATATTAATGATATTAGCTTACTGTAGTAAAAGCTACAGTATTTATTACTGTTTATGAGTTCATGCTAGTTAATAATACTACAGTATGCTGCAGCTTACATTAACAAATAGTCATAAATGCTATAATATATACAGTACAATACACTTTACTATAGTATTTACTATAAAAATATTTGGATAAACGTTCATTCCTCAAGTACAGAGTTATGCAGGAAGCCATTTTGTTATCATGTGACAAAACCACAAAATAGCTGATACTCAAGTCACATAACCTTCAGCATTACTGCAAGTCATCAAAAGTATCACAATACAGAGGTAAATTTGACCATTTACACCGCTTGTCAATTAGAGTTACCATACTTGAAAAATTACTATAGTAATTTAGTGTTTTTGAACCATAGTATGGTAAAGTACTTGAAGGAATGTGTTGCGGTGACTCTATAGTTGCTATGATGATACGACAACTACAACAATATAACAAATGACCCAACATTGTAGTTTTCTACAACTATATAAATTATACAACACACCACAGGTTACTGTAGTAAAGCCTAAAGTATACCATAGAACCTAAATTTGCATCTTTTTAGATCAAATTGATACTGCAGCATGTAACACTTACTATAATATGGTTCAAAACAATAAATATCTTTTTTTATGTGGTACTGTGCCCAAGCTGAAAACAAAATGTGTTTTATATATGGATTGGCACAATTGTTAACAATCAAAATAAATAAATAAATAATAAGTATAATCCAAAAGCCTCCATCTTTCCCCTATCCCACACATACTCAGAGATATTATGATTGACAGATAAACAGTGGCAGTCTGAAGGATTACACCAGCCAACATTCTGCAGACGCAACACAGCCAAACCAGGTAGTTGTTAGAAGGGATACAGCTGCGGCCGGAAGTTAATCCATTAATTGTCCATTAATTGTACTTAATTAACCTACCTCTACCCTCACGGTCACGAAAAACAGTAATGTTATTTATTAAATTATTCATAAAACTGTATTTTATTAACGTCTACACTACCCCAACCTTAACACAGTAATGTAAACAGTTATTGCACCAAGTAATATTCATATTAATTATTAATGTAAACATTAAATTGTATTTTATTAACCATAACCCTCACAGTAATGTAAACACTGTAATAATTAAATATTATTTATTACTATAATATTGCTATTACTATTCATTAAATTACCCATTAAATTTTATCGTCAACCCTAACACTCACAGTAATATACCAACAGTAATTAGGCCTACACCGAGTATTATTCATATCATTTATTAAATTACCAATTTAAATTGTGTTTTATTAACGTCTACCCCTAATATTTATTATTGTTGTAACGATAGTGTCACTAAAAGTGTGCTAAACTGATGTGAGCATCTGCAGCTGTATCCCTTCTAGACCACAACAAACACCCACATCAGCACCCAGAAACCGCCCGGGGCTTCACACCGAGCGGTGGCCACTTACAGTGTGTGTGTGTCGGCGGGCAGGTCGGACGCCGCCGGGGCCTGATCTAGTCCGATGTTGGAGCAATTGACCACGCAGTAGTTTTGGGGTCCCGCCGCCGTGCAGGAGCAGTTACCCGGGCACGGGCCGCACGCTCCCGCGTCAGCCGCGACGCACGAGCGCGCCTCCAGGCAGCACAGTGCAAAGAGCAGGCTGGAGAATAATCCAAACTTTGGGAGACAGACGCCATGTTTTCGCTTAAACGCAATCTGTCCATTTCCACAAGGCATCGCTCACTCGCATCTCATCGCCCCTTCTGTTGGTGAAGTTTTCCTCGGAGGAAAGTTCACTCTTTTCCCACTTTTTCCATAAGGGAATCGGCGCAGAAAGCGAAAAGTGCTCGGAAATCGCGTTTTTTCCCCCAACTTCGATGACGTCCCCCCGCTATTCCTCCGTTAACGGAACTAGATTCACTTCTCCAGACTAGAGGAGGGGAGGAAAAAAACTCTGGATTCTGCTCTGCCAGAAGTTCCTGAAGAACTTCCTCTCGCTCCCCATCATGCAGTGCCGCTGCTCTCCACTGGACGAGGATTCAGCCGAACACACACACTGCTGTTCGTTAAAACACAATGTAATCTTTCTTTTCTTTCTTTCTTTCTTTCTTTCTTTCTTTCTTTCTTTCTTTCTTTCGCAAATTATACAATAATATACAACAAAATACACAGCACATGCCGGAGTGTACAAACAAAACATGCATTAATTAAATATCGTATATTCTAGAATATATTAAGTCTTAATTGCTTTTAAAAATATATTTGAGGGTGTGAATTACTGGAGGTTTAAAAGTCTACAGTATGTGCATATAGCCCATTAACACCTAATCACCCCTGAAAGACGTTTATAAGACATATGGGGTGGTCTGTCCTTTAAATAGTTATGAAATCATTTCTCTGATCTGTATCTTAAATATTAACACGTTGTTGTTTTTTTAACACATTTCTAAAATATCAGCCTCTACCAAATGGTTGATATGTTGGTTTATGGTGAAGGTACCGGAATTAATACATACATTAAAATCAGAAAACATGAAGTGTAAGAGCAATTTATTTTTTAAAAATATTCAAAATAAATATAAATTGAACACTAAATCCCCTTTATTTTTTTAAGATATTTCAGATTCTCATTTAACATGCTTTCTTGTTTTTTTTGTTGTTGTTTTGTTTTTTTACAATAAGTGGAGTTTATTTATAAACTAATTTCGAGGATCACGTGCTTATGATTGCTTGCAGTCGATCCTGCATTATTCAATTTATGATTCACCAATCAGACGATTCCTCAACCACTATAAATACCCTAAGTTCCATATCACAGTCATCTTCGTTTTGAAGAATCCCCCCTTCCATTCTTCTCCTCCTCCTTTCCTAGATGGGTGGCACGGTGGCCCAGTGGTTAGCACTGTTGCCTCACAGCAAGAACGTCACTGGTTCTAGTCCTTACCAAGCCAGCAGACGTTTCTGAGAGGAGTTTACACATTTTCCCCGTGCTCATGTGGGTTTCCCCCGGTTTCCTCCCACCATTCAAAAACATGCAACTTAAGTTAATTGACTAATCCAAATCAACACCATAGACATGCTCCTAAGTAATTTTCTCCTTAGAGAAATCACTGTCTGTTTATTAGCTATACTACAGCAGGGGAGTTCTCCAGATCTCCCTGAGCTCAAACTTCCCTCTCGCCTTGCGAACGGGAGGGAGCCCCGGGCTTGAGGATCTTATGAGCTCAGGGCTCTCTCCCGGGACAGCATGCCAAATACGCTTTATTATCAATCATCAGCTAGGTAAGTATGAAGTCTTGAAAACCAAAATCAAGTGTAGAAGTGCAACAGGATTATGTCTGTTTGATTTTGCTTGTAAAGCAACACTGCTGTATGTAAACCATTATTTAAAACAGTCATTCTTTAAATGACTTTAAAAGTCGTTATTTAAAACAGTAAAAACATGGTCAACTGTTTGATAGAGCGGCAGTCAAAGGGTAAAACAATTAATCAAATCAAGTTAATAAAAATAACTTTGTTTTGGTTTCTTTAATCAAAATCCACCCATCTGCTTCTACTGTGTTACGACTTCTCTGATGATGTCAGATTGACAGAGTGGGCATGCTATTGCCACTGGCTTGCTTGGTTTGGTACTTGTGGAGCTGCATCGATGGAGTAACTCTTCAACGTTGTCAGCAGTGAAATTTAAACCACACTGAACTGAACTAAACTGAACTTCAACCCTGAAGTTCAGCTGAGGAAGTTCAACCTGCCACAGGAGCTGCTTGTGCAGTTCTACTCAGCTGTCATCCAGTCCATCCTCTGCACTTCAATCACCGTCTGGTTCAGCTCAGCTGCCAAATCTGACCTCCGTAGACTACAGCGAATAGTCCGGACTGCTGAACGAATAACTGGCACTACCCTTCCTACACTTCAAGAACTGTACTCTTCCACAGTGAGTAAAAGGGCTCGCAAGATCACCCTGGACGCCTCGCACCCAGCACACTTCCTGTTTGAACTGTTACCGTCTGGCCGGCGCTACAGAGCACCGAGCACAAGAACAGCCAGACACAGGAAAAGTTTCTTTCCTCAGGCCATCTACCTCATGAACAGTTAATATTTTCCTATTGTGCAATAAATGTGCAATACTTTCTCATACGCACTTGTACACAGCACCTTATAACAATATACAATGCAATACTTCTCCTTACGCATCTGTACACAGCACCTTATAATAATAGACAATGCAATACTTCTTACGCATCTGTACACAGCACCTTATAACAATATACGATGCAATACTTACGCATTTGTACACAGCACCTTATAACAACATACAATGCAATACTTCTTACGCATCTGCACACAGCACCTTATAACCTGTATGTAGCTTATTTATAACAAATCTGTACATACATTTCAACATCAGATCTTGTTGGACTGACTGCATCTCTTTTTAATGTCTATCGTCTTCTTTTTTATATTTATTCTGTGTTGTCACTTTATGTACACTGGAAGCTTCTGTAGCCACAGCAAATTCCTTGTGTGTGAAGCACACCTGGCAATAAAACTGATTCTGATTCTGAAATCTGGACTTAACTAGAACTTCTATGTTAAGCTGCTTTGACATTCTACAGTACATTGTAAAAGCGCTATAGAAATAGACATGAACTGAATTGAATATGCTTAGCCACGGCCCTCCAACCATTAGTTTGCTGCCAATGAAAGATCAGCAGAAGCACAAAAAACAACCCCCCACCCCCTATATTCCATTTCAGTTGGAAATACATCATTAGGAATAAACGTCTGCGAAACGTCTGACCTTAAAGGAGATTTCCAGCTGAAACCATGGTCCTTGGTGATTTATATTTCGCAAGTGAATGGCTACTGGCGAATAAAATGTAAATAAATAAATAAACCATGCAGGCACGTCTAAATTGTTGAGGGTGTGATAATTAAAAGTACATCATTACTTTTGGGTGCACCGTCCCTGTAAGGCATACTTTTAAACGCATGTCCATCCGCTGGGTGATAAAATATCAAAGCAAGCAGCAGGACACAGAAACACAAGCATGGCTCACCTGCTGTTGCATGAATAATGCAAATTTTGGCAATTCCACCCATTTGACATGCTGTTTCCTTGCATAATGTACTGTATGTTTCATTACTTCGCATTTGATTTTGATTAGTGGATCATGTTGTTTGGTAATGAGATGATGGCACCTCTTCTGACACTACACCGACATTAAAATTCGTCAACACATCATCTCATTCTAGACTTTCTAAAATTATAAAAATAAAGTTGGCATTTGTTTTGACAGTCTGCACAATGGCATTTAGGCATTGATTGTGACCATTAAGTGGTAGTGAGGGCAGCATGGTGGCTCAGTGGTTAGCGCCGTCCATGCTCTGTGTGTGACCGTTATGCTATTGTTTGAAGCATTTTAAACACCGTGTCAAGTTGAAATATCTTCAACTTTCACAAGAAGCTCATCACTGTCAGGTCCAAAAAGCGGTGGACCAATCAGAAGAGATCGGAGGCATCTGTTGCAAATTTCTGATTATAGTAGAAAGGTGGTATGACAACTGTTTATTTACCGTTTATTTACCGTTATGTCACTCTGTCCCTCACTGTGGCTTTGTCCAGATATCTTGAGTTATACGATGTATCTTCAAGTGCTTATCATAACATTTATTTAACACAATATTTAACATTTATTTGACCTTTATTTAACGTAATATTGTTTCCAAATTTTTTTGGGTCTGTTATTACAGCATGTTAATAATATCACGTCATGTGGATCTTGTGGTATGCTGCGTTTTTTTTTTAAACCAATTACTGAGCGAAGCGTCTTGTGTTTTTAGAAGCAAAGTCGCATTGAGAATGAGCCATAACACTAGCATAATCAAACTACAATTTAAAAACTTTGTGAAGTTTCATAAACTAATTTCGAGAGGTGCACGTGATATGATTAAGCACGACTGGCCATAATCAGTAATAATCCATTCAGAGTGATCCAAGCTTACTATAAACGGATCATTTCTCCCTACTGCTCTATCTTCATTTTGGAAGAATCACCCCTTCCACCCCATCTCCTCCTTTTTTCCTCCCTTTTCTAGGGGGGGCTTTCGAGACCTACCTGATCTCGGATCTCCTTACAGTATATGCTTATTGACAGGGTGGGAGCCTTGGGCTCAGGTATGTACGAGCTCAGGGTTCTCTCCTGGGACAGCATGCCAAACCTGCTATAAACGCTAAGCATATCTAAGTGTGAACTCTTGAAATTTTGATTTCATGGGCACTTTAAGGCTTTAAAACCTTTCATTTTAGGTGTCTTTAAAGCAGGCATGTCCAAAGTCCGGCCCGCGGGCCAATCACGGCCCGCAGTCAGATTTCATACGGCCCGCAGATTTCATCTCATAATGTGTTATTTAAGGCTCGCTAGCTCTGTTAGAATAAATAAACCAAGGGAGAGTAACCAATAGCATTAGAGATAACAAGTAAACCAAGGCCCGCCCCAAGACTGACAAAAATCGAAAAAATTTCGCGCGAGCGGAGAGAACTGATCACGCGCGCGCACAGATGATGATGATGATGATGTGTGCGCGCGAGGCCCGTTTCCTCGCGGTGGGTCAGTTCAGTGCGCGCGCGAGCTGTAGTTTCCTCGCGCTTTGGCCTGTAATCTTAGTTCCTTGCGCTTAGGCGCGATTCATTTTCTCCTCGCGCGTAAACATCACCGCTGCGCTCGATTAATTTTGGCATTGATTTGCCGCCATACACTTGTCCCTAACAGAGCCCTGCACCGCGCACTTCCCAGCTTTGAAAGAGGTCATGGACAGTTTCCCACAGGACAATATTGGTGTGCAAATGAAGAGTTATGTAACAGTAAAGCCTAAAGCAAACTAATGCAATGCACTAAAGCAAACACAATTCATTAAACTCTTAAATAACTGTAGATATAACTCATAGTTTATTATGTTTACATAGGTGATTATTTCTTGTGGTGGCAAGTGATTTTCCCAGTTGTGGGAATTATAAGGTATAATCTTCCTGTAGTTGTTATGCAAACTTTGGCTTCCTGAAAGATCTTGTAGAAGACAAGAGGAAAATTTACTTGTTTTAAACTTTAATGATAACAGACCACTTTGCATTACTTATAACTCCTGTTTAAAATGTTCATGTGGCAAAGATAGATATTAAACTCATAGAAATGTAAGGTATTCTATACAGTTTGTTCAATTTTATCTGACTCTCCAGATATGAAAGAAAGGCATAATTGTGTGTTTAGAGTTGTTCATGCTGATTTGCTTATATTTGGTTATATTGCCATTTGAAAAATAAAGGTAATTGTGACAATGAAAATACTTTTATAACAGTGTGTAGTTTCATGTAACTTTTGTGGTGAAAAAAATGTCAGAAGGAACTATTGGCCCCCGGGCATCTTCACTTTATCAAATTTGGCCCTCTTTGCAAAAAGTTTGGACACCCCTGCTTTAAAGAGTCTATATGCAGCGAACATCACAGACTTCGGCTGATATCTTACAACCTTTTTTTTCTTCGTTGAGGAAATTTGGCTTGTTGGCAGCTTTATTTACAAGTAGGTACATTAAAAAACATGACAAACTAAGTGAAGTTTATTAATAAACTAATTTTGAGAGGATCACATGCTTATGATTGTCCACAGCTGGTCCCCCATTAGCTAACACACGATTCACCAATCAGACAATTCCTAACGCACTATAAATAATCAGAGTTTCTTACCTCAGTATCTTCATCTTGAAGAATCCCCCCTCCCACCCCTACTCCTCATCCTTTTCTAGATTGGGCGACATGGCGGTCCAGTGATTAGCACTGTTCCCTCACAGAAAGAATGTCTGGTTAAAGTCCATACTGAACCAGTTGACATTTCTGTGTTTAGTTTGCTTGTTCTCCTGGTGCTCGTGTGGGATTCCCCCAGTTGCCCTGTTTCCTCCAAAAGTCCAAAACCACGCGGCTTAAGTAAATTCAACATACCGAATTGGCATCTTAGTCGAGCTCTTAGTAAGTTGCATATCTCTCTATAGCCATCCCTATATCTGTCATTAGCCAGAAATAAGTCAGGAAAGTTCATCAAGACCTACCTGAGCTCTAACTCCCCACTCAAGCCTCATTCACACTACAAGCTCTCCTTCTTCAAAGGAGAGCGAGCAACTTCCAGCGACCTCTGTCTACACAAGCGACAGTGACCGTTGGCGACAAGGTAGGCATGCTGAGCGAGAATCCTTCAACTTTATGCAAAGGAAAAGCGACTTTCTTGAGCGACAGCCAATAGGAGCATCAGTAGAGCTCACATGAAGCCGGTTGTATTCGTGTTGTATATACCTAGACAGACTTGCGTTTGAAGCAGGTCGCCACCCAGAGCGACAGGCAGCTTCGAAGTTTCTGCTAGTTTGAATGAGTCATAACCAGGGCTAGACGGAATCTGCGGACATTTTTTGCTATTTCTGCGGAGTATTTTGTTAAAAATCTGCAGATTTATGCAGAATGATTTTGAGAGTATCATAACTAAAACCTTAATATATGAAATAAAAAGTGATACCTTTTTAACTTTTTACTTGATGTTTACAATGCAAATCCAATTAGATTGACTTTATTTGATAAACAAAGCAAGTCTCTCATATCTAATATCTACTAAAAGACAGACTATATGACTTTACAAACTGTATTGTAAATAAATCATATGAATATTTTCATATTAGTCAATATTATTACTGAAATTAATTTGAAAACTGAATAAATATAAACTTACACACATTTACACCTGAAAATTTACAGAATGAATGATGGGCTAAAAATCTGCGGAATTCTGCGCGCGCAGATTCCGTGTGGGCCTAGTCATAACCAAGCGGCAACCTCCCGCTCTCCCTCGGGAAGCCAATACGGAAGTAACTAAAACTTGCAATTCATCGAAAATTCCGCTAGTCCTGGCTGTCCTGGCTCCATAATAGAGCAAATCTCCAATGAGCCCACTGGTGAAATGGCCAACTTTACAGCAGAAAAAAAGGTGTTTACAGCCTGGTACAAAGAGCGATTTTGGTTCATATAGCTTATATTACCCATTATGACAACTGTGAGGGGGGTGAATTTTTTTATAACTCATCCGCTTCCTTTATATTAAGCTAAATTAAGTTTGCATAATTAAGGGCGTGGCCACTTGAGTGACAGCTAGTCCCGCTGGTCGCCGTCACGTCACCTCTGCTGATTCTGGCTGATTAGCCGCTGATCTCGGCATATTCATCGTATTTTTGTGTTGTTTTATTTGGCTTTACACAGTCAGTTGCCTTTTAGAATTATTTCCTACAATTATCAGATAATATGGCATGCTGTGTGCACTTAATTGTGCTCACAAACCATTCACGTGGCCTCCGTTTCCCAGGTGAGTGAAATTATATACTTATACCATATCTATAAATGTAATTGCTTTATTTAGGATAGTTTATGATTTATAATGTTCTTCAGAACTCTAATGCACTCCAGAATCTGACAGATTGATCAGCTGTAGGCTCTAGAACAGTCATCTGAAGCGTTGTCATACATTGTTCTGCCTGGATTTCCTAAATAGCCCTGCATTTACTAACACAGACTATATCTGAAGTATTTGGATGTAATTCGCACTTTCTTCCTGTTGAAAAACGTCATAAGAACGATGTTAAGTGGCTTAATGTATTACAGCAGTGCATTTAAAAGTCTAAACACTTTATTGATATAGTGTACAACCAAGCACATGTGGTCAGAACACAAACGAGTCACAGGAAATGAAATATTATGTGTTTCTCCCATAAGAAAGCCCTTAGCTAAATGCCAGCATGCGCCCTGTAGCTTCGCTCACGCTCCGCCCACGCTCCGCCTCTTTGCCCTTGTTTGGTATGCCTCCGGTTGGTGCGATGACGCACGAACAAAATGGTGACGGTTGGCCACGCCTACTAGTAGCTTCTTTTGGGTTCTTTAGAAACCTATGGGTGACGTCACGGATACTACGTCCATATCTTTTACAGTCTATGGTACATACCAGCTTGAAGGTATCGAACGTTAGCAAATTAAAAACCGATGACATCGGCGACCTTCCTCCATGTTGATGGCTTCCTTATGTTGTCTTTAAAGAATCTGTGATTTGTTGCAAATAATTTTTGGTATTTTCCGACTTCATTGATGAGTTTTTCATCGTCCATTGCGGCCCATTACTCCACTATTTTAATGACATGAAGTATGTGACTAAATCCTGTAGGTGACAGCCGACGACAGGGAATGAACTCAATGTTCGGATACTGGCCGCTCAATACTACAAAACATTTAAATATATAGATTCATTCATTCATTTTCTTTTCGGCTTAGTCCCTTTATTAATCCGGGGTCACCACAGCGGAATGAACTGCCAACTTATCCAGCATTTGTTTTACGCAGCGGATGCCCTTCTAGCCACAACCCATCTCTGGGAAACACATCCATACATTCTCATTTACACTCATACACTACGGACAATTTAGCTTACCCAATTCACCTGTACCGCATGTCTTTGGACTGTGGGGGAAACCGGAGCACCCGGAGGAAACCCACGCAACCACGGGGAGAACATGCAAACTCCACACAGAAATGCCAACTGGCCCAGCCGGGGATCGAACCAGCGACCTTCTTGGTGTGAGGTGAACGTGCCACCCACTAGGCCACCGTGGCGCCCTCTAAATATATAGATTTTCTTGTTTAAATAATACAATTAAATAAATAATACTGCAAGTGTCGTGTTTTGCAGAAGGAATATCTTTGTATAATGTAGGTTAAATATAACTTAATATAATGTTATATAATGTTATTTAATATGAAACTATTCAGATGGCTCTCTGTGGCTCGTGAGAAATATGAACAGTGTCCTGAGGCGCCGCGGACAGCCGCCGACTTGCTGCACCGATGTGCGTACGCTAATAGAAACCTATGTTTAGAATTCTCGAGCGGCGCATCCGGTGTGTGACCCCCGTTGATGCTCAGTTGGTATTAATGGGGCCAAAGTGTGCCAAGAAAATATCCCCCACACCGTTACACCACCACCACCAGCCTGAACCGCTGATACAAGGATGAATAATTTATTCAATAATTTTATTCAAAATGATTTAAACGTTATTAGAACATTACATTCACATAGTATTTATGTGCTATGAACATTTGCCTAACGTTCTCAATATGTTATTAAATGTATGGCATTTTGGATGTATAAAACGACCAGTTTTTTGGATAATGTAGGCTATTAACGTTGTTTTTCAGTTAAAGCCTCATAATGTTATTCAAAAATAATGCTTTAAACATTATTAGAAAATTACAAATAAGGCTAAGGATGTTACCCTAACGTTCTCAGTATGTTATAAAACGTTATCATAATGTTCAAAAAGCCCAGTTTTAAGACAATGTATTAACATTATTGCTTAAATACTACTTTAAACATTATTAGAACATTCAATTCACATTATATTAATGTGCTAACAATGTTTTTCTATTAACTATACAAGAATGTTCCATACGAATTACCATTAACTGCTAAAAAATGTTTAGGAATGTTCTGGGAACGTTCCCTGTTAGCTGCGTAAACATTGTCAAAGCATTTCTGCAGTATCTTTCCTTACGCATTAGACATTCAGTCAAAATCTCATAAGAAGTCGCAGTGCCTGCTGTCACTATTTATTTTCACGGACCATGTCGTAGAGGTTAATGTAGTTTATCTGCTTTTGGGCAGAGATGGGGAAATTCAATACAGTTTGTTATGATGCGCTTTCTCAATTATTAATGGAATCTTCTGTACAAGCCAGCATTGAAAGGCTTACAGATCTAACATAATGTCATATAATCAAACTCATCTCACTAGCCTCATTAGCACTGCGTTTCTACTGATATTGTGTAGTTTCACCTCAATATAAGCAGAGGAATGAAATGAGAACTGCTCAGGGTTTTGGTCTCAAGATATTTGTCATTAAACGAGTGCTGCTGCAATGCTCTCAAGCACAAATATACTGTATGTAATTAGACAGAGGATCAGACAGCAGCATAAATGGAAAAGTAGTGAAATGTACAGCTTGAGCTTCGGCCTGGTATTTACAAATGAAATATTATGGAGTCAATGCAATCTGCAATAAAATATCATGTAACTTTCTTCTGACTAAAGGCTCAATCCTACTGAATCATTCATTCGGAGATGTTGTTTTAATAATTGGTATTCATTTGCTGTGGTTGGCTGTAGTTTGAGCATGACTGAAGAGTATACAGAGACCTTTTGGTGCAACTTTCCTTTTATATTTGAGTAGTTTTGAATTTAAATAGTCTTACAAGTTTTTAATTTGAGCAGGCACCTTAAAGTCAATTGGAACTGTTTAATATTTCAGATTCTCATTCTGAAAACATACCCCTGTATACATTTCTGGAGAGTGCAAAATACGGCGGAGAAGGTACTTTTTTTTGCAGTTTTTGTTTTCATGAATTCACCAAAAGCCACTGTGTACTCTTTTTGAGATCTCAAATTTCTCTTGCAAGTGCCATTTGCGCCTGCTGTTCTTGCGACCTACTGACCAATCAACTGACCCACCCTCCACCTTCCCTAAACTAAACCGACAGTTTTTTCGAAAGCAATTTTTACCACATTTTCAGATTTTACCACATTTTCACCTTGTTATTTTTACTTTTTTATTTTATTTTTTGCCTTTTGTTTATGTCCTACTAGCTTTCTGGATCCGTTCTGTGCTGGACTTGAACCCTGTCATTGTGGTCAACTCCGTTCCTTGTCACAAGCCCACCGATATAAGCCACTTGACAATCTGGTAACAGCGGAAAAAGCCTTCCATATGGAGGTAAGCGATTAGCTGGTAAATGGTAAAAGGAAATGTGTCATTCCACCTCGTAGTGTTTGCTTTAAAGAAGACATGCAGCCATACATACCTCTGGCTACACAATTTGCGATCTCCAGAAACATATATAGGGCTACGTTTTCAGAATGAGCAGTATACGTAAACCATGATATTATTGTTATTTTATTTTAGCCAATTAAAATTTAGCCAATGCTTTTTACTTATAATAAATAAATAAATAAATGTCTAATGGCATGTAATTCATTTGTTCATATTTTTAATGTGCAGTTTCCATTCTGAAGTTATTAAATGAGATAAAATTGAATCGAATAACAAACTAAAATAAACATAAACATATTTAAGCTAATATTTAATTTGCTATGGAAAATGTATGTATATATATATATATATATATATATATATTTGTACTAAAATATCGATCACTTAAAATTATGAATTTAAAACAATTTAAAGAAACAGCACAACCAAAACTACAAAGATTTAATAGCGAACAGAAAAAATCCCTCATTCATTTTTCTTTCGCTTAGACTGTTTATTAGGGGTTGCCACAGCGGAATGAACCACCAACTATTCCAGCATTTTTTTTTTATTGTTCAACAGTCAACTTTTTTTATTGTTCAACAGTCAAGAACACAGAACACACTTCACACTACACATACATATGGTACATCTTACATATTCAGCCACCTGTCACACCAAGAAAATTCAGCATAAGAAAAACAACATATAGTATATGGAAACTAATGGAAATTAAGGTTGTGGTACCTTTGCAAGTACAAACTCATTTATCCTAATTTTAGGTGTCGCCAGAGATTATCCCATTTTCTATGTATTTCTCTCATTATTTAGTCTCCCCAGCATACACTCATACGATGCAATTTCAATCATTCCATCAATCCACTCTTTCATTTCTGGCATTCTGGGGCATTTCCAATTACTCAAAATCATCCTAGCAGCTGTAATACATCCAATCTTAAGAAGAATTAAGGAATTTTTACCTATATTAGGTGTCACTTGTTTATCATTAAAAAAGCAGAGCCGTGGGTCAGCAGGTAACTCACAGCCTAGCCGCTCCTCCATTATTCTTAAAATTTTACACCAGAATGGGTAAACAAAACAACATTCCCAGATCATGTGTAAATAAGTACCCTCCTCTTTATTGCATTTCCAACACAGATTATTTCCAGCTAGTCCCATCCTATAGAGTCTGGATGGTGTGCAGTAGTATCTATGTATTATTGTGTACTGAATAAACTTTCCTCTAACTTCTCTTATATTTTTACCTACATTGGAAAGGATGTCCAGCCAATCATTCTCCTCAATTTTAATCCCCAGATCCTTCTGCATTCCAGCGTATTTTTATGATGCCCTTCCTGCCACAACCCACACATACACTTATTCACTACGACCAATTTAGCTTACCCAATTCCCCTATAGAGCATGTGTTTGGACTGTGGGGGAAACCGGAGCACCCGGAGGAAACCCACGCCAACACGCAGAGAACATGCTAACTCCACACAGAAATTCCAACTAGCCAGTCGGGACTCGAACCAGTGACAATCTTGCTGTGAGGCCACAATGCTAACCACTGAGCCACCGTGCCGCCCAGAACAGAAAATTCTAAATGTAAAAAAACCCTATTATTAATATTATATCAGTTTAAATAGCACTTTAGTGAACATCATCAACTTAATTATAATTTTTTTGTGATGTTTTCAGCTTTGTGACAGTCTCTGAGCTCAGATATTCACTCATGCAACTTCAGATTTAAAAAAAAAAACTGATTTAATCAATGTATGATGTTTCAGTCTGTGATAATATTACGGCCTAATAGCGAGGAACTGCTTTATTCACTCACCGGTGCAGTTTTAATCACATTTGGAGCAGCAATTTAGGATTCTGAGTGCAAAAGTAAAGAAGCGTGACATTACCATTTCCAAGCATATACTGGCATCTGATGTGAGGTTTTCTGCTCCCACATAAAAGTTGTGAAATTTCAAATGAATGTCAGCGCTTTCACTGCTTTCAAAGTGCTGCCAATTTGCTGTGAAATTTCTCCTCTGGGCAATATATGACCAGCAGCTTTTATGTACAAGTTGAGTCCATCTCTTTCAATCTCTTCAGTGTTGTTGTCGAGCTCACCTGCTCACTGGTCTGAGGTCAGCGATGGGTTGATGCGGTTGACAGCGCTGGTGAGCTAAACTCTGACCCTGAGTCAGTGAAATGTGAGGATGAGCACTGACACAGATGATCCTCTCACTTCACATTAGTAAAGCAGTGTCGGCTGATGTTTGGCGTTTAAGAGGGTCTGGTGGTTCTTCACATGATGGGGCACAAATGGGCACAACTGATAATTTTTTATTTTTTTTTAAGGTTCCTTACACACAATAATAGCTCTGTGTATAACCATTTCATCTTGAACTTATTTATGCTGAGATAGTTGAGTGAGATCTTTATTTCCCGCCTTTTTGTTTTTCAAATCTCTTACTGACAATGCTTCAATATTGCAAATTTTCTGAAGCTCAAACACTTCTTTTAGACTACAGTCTGAAATGGTTTCAAGGTTTCTAACACATAGCATTTAATCTATTTAGAACTACACTCACCGGACACTTTATTAGGTACATCTTATCAATACCGGGTTGGATCCGTCAGAACTGCCTTAATGCTTTGTGGCATAGATTCAAGAAGGTACTGGAAATATTCCTCAGAGATTTTGTTCCATATTGAGATGATAGCATCACACAGTTGCTGCAGATTTGTCAGCTGCACATCCATGATGTGAATCTCCCGTTCCACCACATCCCATAGGTGCTCTATTGGATTGAGATCTAGTGACTGTGGAGGACATTTGAGTACAGTGAACTCATTGTCATGTTTAAGAAACCAGTCTGAGATGATTCACGCTTTATGATATGGTGCGTTATCCTGCTGGAAGTAGCCATCAGAAGATGGGGACACTGTGGTCATAAAGGAATAGACATGGTCTGCAACAATTATGCTGTTATGGTTCTTTGTGTGTACAGTTTAGGGTTCTGTATTTCCCGCCGCTTTGTTTTTCAAATTTGTTACTGACAAAGCAGATCATACTGATTTTCTAAAGCTCAAACTCTTCGTTTAGACTACAGTTAAAAAGATCTATTTTTCAAGGGTCTTAACACAAAACAATTCTGTTTAAAACTATATATCTGAAAAACCCTTTTATGATGGCATAGTTTTTTGTCTTTAAACTTTAGGGTTTTTTCCCGTCTTATTGTTTGTCAAATCTGTAACGGACAAAGCAGCTCATTCATTTTCTGGAGCTTAAATTTCAAGTAAAAATATGGTTCTTTCAATATTTTTACATAGTAACAGTTCCAGTTAGAATGATATCATCATAAAGGAACATGGTTCTTTGTGTTTAAAGTTTGGGTTTCTTTTTCCCCGCCTTTTTGTTTTGCAAATCTGTAACTGACAAAGCAGCTTTTTACTGAATTTCAACCTTTTTTTAGACTACAGTCATTAAAAGATGTATGTTTCAAGGTCCATTACACAAAACAGTTCTCTTTAGATATATATTCCTCGAAAACTCTTTTATGCTTTTATGCATAGTTCTTTGTGTGTACAGTTTAGGGATCCTTATTTCCCTCCTTTTTGTTTTTCAAATCTGTTACTGACAAAGCTGCAGCTCATTTGTTTTCTGGAGCTCAAACTTTAATTAAAAATGGTTCTTTCATTGTACTTTGTACATAGTAGGTCCAATTACAATGATATCATCATAAAGGAACATGTTCTTTGTGTTTAAAGTTAGGGTTCTTTTTTTCCCGCCTTTTTGTTTTTCAAATCTGTAATTGACAAAGCAGCTCATTACTGATTTTCTAAATCTCAACCATGAACTAACATTCTTTTAAGATTCTTTGACTATACTAAGAGTTAGAACTAAATAATCCTAAACAAACCTTTTATGACATGCTTCTTTGTGGGGTTCTTTTTTTTCCGCCTTTTTGTTTTTCAAATCTGTAACTGACAAAGCAGCTCATTTGTTTTCTGGAACTTAAATTTCAATAAAAATATGGTTCTTTCAATATTTTTTACATAGTAACAGTTCCAGTTAGAATGATATCATCATAAAGTGGTTCTTTGTGTTTAAAGTTTGGGTTTCTTTTTTCCCGCCTTTTTGTTTTGCAAATCTGTAACTGACTAAGCAGCTTTTTACTGAATTTCTGAAGTTCAACCTTTTTTTAGACTACAGTCATTAAAAGATGTATTTTTCAAGGTCCTGTAAACAGTTCTCTTTTAGAAATATATATTCCTTGAAAACTCTTTAATGCTGACATAGTTCTTTGTGTAGGGATCTTTATTTCCCGACTTTTTGTTTTTCAAATCTGTAACTGACAAAGCTGCTGCTCATTCATTTTCTGGAGCTCAACCTTTAATTAAAAAATGGTTCTTTCAATGTTCTTTGTACATAGTAGTTCCAATTACAATGATATCATCATAAAGGAACATGTTCTTTGTGTTTAAAGTTAGGGTTCTTTTTTCCCGCCTTTTTGTTTTTCAAATCTGTAACTGACAAAGCAGCTCATTACTGATTTTCTGAATCTCAACCATGAACTAACATTTAAAAAGATGATTCTTTCAAGATTCTTTGACCATACTAAGAATTAGAACTAAATAATCCTAAACAAACCTTTTATGCTGACATGCTTCTTTGTCGGGTTCTTTATTTCCCGCCTTTTTGTTTTTCAAATCTGTAACTGTCAAAAGATCCTATTACTTATTTTCTGAAGCTCAACCATCAACTATTCAAACTGTCAACACTCCCTAAACAGGTCAGTGAAAACTTTTTTTAAAAAATATGTATATTTTAACTTTAAAATTGTACCTGGTTTCCTACCAATTATGTCTTTTCTGTTTTTAGTTTAACAGAACACATGTGACCTGCTCTGTTCAGCTGAGGATATCTCTTACCAGATAAATAACAGAGATGCTGAATCAAGGATTTTTATATAACTCTACCACCACACCAGGTATTCACATATTATTCATTTATCTATATTTGGCCCCCATAATCATTAAAATCAACTTTGTATTTCAGAAGCTGTTTTACAGCTCATTAAAAGTCACACTAAGTTACACCAAAGTACACACACAATAATAGACCTAAATGTATCATAGAGTATTGTGAAGATAATTATATATAAGGAACCATATAAAAAAGGCTTCTATTTGGCACCAAAATGGTTCTGCTATTATTACTAGCAGAATAATTCTAATGTGGCACAGTTTAAAACCATTTTTCTAAATTCTTTTTCCTGACTGAACCTTATACCTTTGAGAATCATGTAAATGCTATGGAATATGAATCATCAGGCAATCAGTGCGAAGGGCATTCGCTTCAATCCTAGAGGAGTTTTCTGTCTTTCTGAGGAATATGTGCGATTGCATCAGTCTTGAGGGGGAAAAATCAATACCGCTCCGCTGGACCCTTATTTTGCTATTCTTTGACTTCATTTTTTGTTTTATTATTTTGTTTTCTTACTCTATTTTGACCTGCAAATCTTGCCTCATCATCTTCCTGTGGGAATCTTACCGTGACTTTTGGTCAGTAACGTTTTTATGCTGTAGCTGAATTTATAGCATCATTATTCCAGTTTTCAGTGACGTGATCCTTCAGAAATAATTTTAATATGCATATTATCGTCAGTGCTGAAAACAATTAATATTTTGAATATTCATATTTTGAGGAAACTGCAAAAGTTCAGATAAATCCACTAACTTTTGTCTAAGTTAAACACCCATAGTCTAGTAACAAATAAATACACCACACAAATCTCCACAAGAACACAAATAAACTCCATCAACATTCACTTGCGGCTGACATGGAGGCTGGCGGAGCGCACGAGCTTAAAATAAACAGATCAATGTAATAAAGAAAAGGTTAACTTAATAAACAAAGCAGGTGGGAGAAGAGATGGACGGATGGATGGATGGAAACGTCCTGCGCCCTGTCAATGAACTCCTCACGCTGGGCCTGAAATCAGTTTATTTTGGCCTTGTCTTGGGATGATGAGACCAACTAATCTGCAGATCATGTCAGGATCAGATCAGCGAGCTGTAAAACACATGATTAACTGTGTGACATTAGAGAAAGTCAAGCAGCGCTATCGTGTGTGTGTTATTCAGCTTGTGGCGAAAGTTATGGTAGACGATGAAATGATCGGAAAACAATATAAGTATTATAATTGATTTAAATCGGCACTTATTCATGTAGTATATTCCTCATGTAGACATAAATTCCCTTTGAGGCAAGTCATTTGATTTGGCAGCCATCTTTGAAACCTCTCAGGTCCTTGAAGCCTCTCGGGCATGCCAGTGTTATGTTCCTCTGTTTTTCTGAACACTACCTTAATGTACAAGTAGTTAAAACTCGCTCATTCAGAGGCGGGACGTGCAACATCTTTAATCATAAGGTAAACACAAAACATCTGGAGCTTCTTCACGGGACTCGACACTTGTAAACACTCGCTTCATTGGGCTCGCAGCTCTCAGCAATGCACACACTCGTCAACATTACCAAGCGATGTCTGCTTGTACTATTTCTTTTGTTACATTCTTTGTAAAGTGCCCTTAAACTCTGGAAAGGCGCTATATAAATAAAACATATTATTATTATTATTATTATTATTATTGTTATTATTATTAAAGCTTGTGCTACGTGTCGTTGCAGTGTGTACTCGTGCGCTTGACCCAGAAGTATAAATCAGCCTTTATACACGTGCACTCAAAGGGAAAAAGATCTCAACATCAACCACCTGTATTGCTATTTTCTGAAGGACATGATTAGATGTCATCCTGTCGGTCAAACTTTAATAATATTAATATTTAATATTTTGAAGCATCCAAAGGACACCTCACTATACCTGACCAGGGTAAAGCATATTCCAAAACAAATTTCTCCCCAAACACACAAAGAAGCCCAGACTTACCCAAATCCATGGCCTTGCTCCCGTCAAACAACAACAACAAAACAAAACCATCTAATATAATCATCCACAAGTTTTGGCAGTAAACGAATATTAATCAGAAAAAATATATACTTAACGAATTAACCATTACATTAACGAAATTCATTAATTAAACAACTTATTACCAAATTAAACTTACGGACGAGCCCCCATAGTTGTCACGAGCCAGCTCAATGGCCATGACAAATCAAAGGGAGGAAATACACGAGATGAAAAATATTGATTTAAACATTGAAGAATAAACAAGTTCTCAACTGAGGCTAACAAAAATCAAATATTAACCAAAGTTAGAAAGAAACAAAACAAACAGGAGCATAAGCACACCGCTCACAAGCCAACACTGCTGGGTTTTATAGGGGGGAAAACAGGTGTTCTGAATTGGGCAGATGAGTCTCTGTCCTTCCCGTTTCGGCCGACTAGTGGTTGTGTCTAAGAGACTCGTCACAGAATCAATAACTTAAGTATATGAACCGAGCCCCTCCTCCGGAGCATTGTTAGTCTATATTGATTAATGATTGGCTCCCTTTACTAGAAGATGGGGCTTCCTTTACTAGAGCAGCCATATTGACCATTACACCCTTCCCCATTTAAAACTGTACAAGTGAAATGTCTTGTTTATTCTAAAACCTTTAGTGTCCCTCATGTATAGAACATCCGAGACTTTTAACAGCAACCAAAAAGACCACCTTATCAACACCAAAGCAACTACCCTGATCTTCTTAGTAACCAAATAACAACGTTATACCAAGGCAGTGCCCTAACAACTCTCCATAACACCCTAGAATTCAAATATTGAAGGTCTACGATCCACTATAAACACTATAGGAACACCCTAGCAACTTCCCAGAACAGCCTAGTAACCAAAACACAATGCCATAACAACCATCCAGAATACCATGGCAAAACTAAAACCACAATAGCAACCACATGGCAAATTCACTACAAATCACTCAAAACATCTTAGCTATACCCTAGCAACTATGCATGACATCTTAGTAACCATCTAACAATGCCATAACATTCTCCATAACACCATAGAAACCAAATAGTGAAGGAATACAATCCACTAGAAACACTATAGCAACACCCTAGCAACTCTGCTCTGAACACCCTAGTAACAAAACAAAAAACAATGCAATAGCAACCGTCCAGAACACCATGGCAGAACTAAAATCACCATAGCAACCACATGGCCAATTCACTACAAACCACTTAGAAACATCATAGCAACACCCTAGCAACTATACTGGACATCCTAGTAACCACCTAGCAATGCCATGACAACTCTCCATAACACCCTAGAAACCAAATAGGGAGGAATACAATCCATTAGAAACACTATTGCAACACCCTAGCAACTACTCCGAACACCCTAGTAACAAAACAAAAAAACAATGCGTTTACAACCATCCAGAACACCATGGCATAACTAAAATCACCATAGCAACCACATGGCCAATTCACTACAAACCACTAAAACATCTTAGCAACACCCTAGCAACTATGCATGACATCCTTATAACCATCAAACAATGTCATAGCAACTATCCAGAACACATAAGTGACTTTTATTTTATTATTTTGTATGTAAAACTCAATGACCTCTTAACCTGTGAGTATGTTTTGCATGACTCTTGTTGTCTGACATGAAAACGCTCCAATTACAGCGTGTTTTCCATCTGTCGGTGTGTTCTCCACTCAAGCGTCTGCTCAGTCATCTCTCCTGCCTCTTCACATGTTTTTCGTTCTTCCTTTTATCACACCTCTCTTCTCTGAGCGTCAAAGCCACACGCGGTCTCTCTGTCTCTCTGTTTCTCAATGACTCCATAGCAACATCATAGCAATGCCTGTGCTGCCTAAAT
>CAIGQQ010031166.1:136455-159473 GCA_903798035.1 Danio albolineatus | reverse complement strand
TCCATCCAATTCTGAACACGTAAATTGGACAATTTGAAAGTCCGACACCCTTCATCTGTCTTTTTTACTGTCTATGCTGCCTTTAAGCCGTGTTTCACACAGCAGATTTATCAGTGACACTTTAATGATTTTAAAAGTAGTAGTATATTGAGTAATAACAGCCTTGGAAACGAGAAGAAAAGCACCTGGTCCGGTTAATAATAGCGTAAGTGTTTATTGTGTCCAGTAGGGGACGCTGTCAGCAGATGTAAAGCGGTTAAAGGGTATTTGAGATGGTTGTACACTCATTTATTGTTGAATATTCTCATCAATACTAATCTAAGGGGATTTGTTTCATATATCAAAAATAATCACCGAAAATTAAGTTAAAATGTTTTATCTGCATCTGTTTGAATACATTTAAGTCAAAATTAAAACCCACAAATGACGAAATAGATGAAATATACAATTTATACACATTTAATACACATTAAATATATTTTTTGAGCAAGTCAAATACTAATTATGCATATATTATGTTATAAAAACATATTTTAATTTCTTCCTATAATCATTTAAATACAAAATATTAATTCATTTTCTTTTCGGCTTAGTCACTTTATTAATCAGGGGTCGCCACAGTGGAATGAACCGCCAACTAATCCAGCATATGTTTTACGCAGCGGATGCCCTTTCAGCTGCAACCTATTACCGGGAAACACCCATACATTCTCATTCACACATACATTATGGACAATTTAGCTCACCCAATTGACCTATAGCGCATGTCTTTGGACTGTGGGGGAAACCGGAGCACCTGGAGGAAACCCACGCCAAGAAAGGGAGAAGGGGAGAACTCCACACGGAAATGACAACTAAACCAGCTGAGGCTCGAACCGGCGACCTTCTTGCTGTAAGGCGACAGCACTACCCACTGCACCACGCGCCGCCGGTTAAATAAAATAATATATGCTATATTTTAATTTTCAAATGGAAAGTCTCTAAATCTGACATTACTTTTTTTCAAAAAAAACTTTTTTATCAGGGGTCTGGGTTCGGTAATTGCACTTAAATGGCGTGAATGAAAAAAGGCCATTTCAATAACTGACTAATAACCTTTTATTGTGATTAAAGTGCAATTACCAAACATAAGGGCCTGACAAATTGCCCATTTAAAAGAAAAAAACACATCATATAAGAGGTTTTTGAATCTGAAATCTCACACACACACACACACACTTCAACACAAAACGACTCACTGAAATGCTAATATTTGTCAAGGGGTAATACGAGAGGATAAGTTCAGTCAAATTTCTACAGTGCATTATGGTGAATTAGATTCCGTTCAGCGTGACGGTGTGCCTCTGAGATTTGTAGCCTATAAATAAATACCCTGTGATGTGGTGATTACTGGAGCAGAATCCGGCCTGTCAGAGCCGTCTAGGAAACCCAGCGATAAAGCGGAGCGAGGCGGCAGATTTGCAGGAACATGTGGATTCTGCTTAATCAATATCTGTAATTATCCCACAGTGTACTTGTCAGGTTCAAAGCTGCCTCATGCATGAATGAAGATGACTTCAATTGATCCCAATGTGTGTGTGTGTGTGTGTTTGTTTGTTTTCTGATTCTGTAACCAGTAAACACCTCTTATTAGACCTATGTACTTAAAAAATTAGACCTTCTGTTTTACATTGAGACTATGTGTTGACTGAAAAGCATATAAACCATCTGATTTTGTGTTTCTAAGATATAATAAGCTTTTAAAGTGCTCTTATTATGCTTTTTTTGTATGTAGCTGTTTGTGTCTCAAAGTACAGATAAATTAAGTTATTGTCTCTTTACATACTATGGTAAAAACGGTTATTTATGTGGTAAAACTGACTACATCATGACTGTTAATACTGCATTAACAAATACTGAGGAAGCACTGTGGTTTAGATTTGCAATATGATAATTGACATGCTAATTGACATCTGATGTTGACCAATCACAACAGAGTAGCGCTATCTGACCAATCAGAGCAGAGCAAGCTCTCTGAAAAGTTGGGTTTAGAGACCGGCGTTTGATATGTGAAGTGAAATTTGGTGTCAACCAATCACCGAAGAGTAGGGCCATCTGACCAATCAGAGCAGAGCTCTCTGAAAAGTTGGGTTAAGAGACCGGCGTTTGATATGTGAAGTGAAATTTAGTGTCAACCAATCACCAAAGTGTAGGGCCATCTGGCCAATCAGAGCAGAGTAAGCTTTTTGAAAGGCGGGGATTAGAGAGACTGGCATTTGCTATGGTTATTGAAATGTATTGTAGACCAATCATTAACGAGTAAGGCCATCTGACCAATCAGAGCAGCGTAGGCTTTCTGAAAGGGGGGTTTTAGAGAGACTGGCATTTAATATGGTAATTGACATTTGGTATCAGCCAATCACAAAAGAAGGCATTTTATATGGTAATTGACATTTGTTGTCGACTAATCACAACAGAGTTGAGCCATCTGACCAATCAGAGCAGAGTAGGCTTTCTGAAAGGCGGGGTATAGAGAGACTGGCATTGATACGGTCGTTGAAATTTGTTGTCGACAAATCATTAAAGAGTATGGCCATCTGACCAATCAGAGCAGAGTAGGCTCTCTGAAAGAAGGGGTTTAAAGAGACTGGCATTTGATATGGTCATTGGTATTTGTTGTTGACCAATTGTTAAAGAGTAGGACCATCTGACCAATCAGAGCAGAGTAGGATTTTTTGAAATGCGGGGTTTAGAGTGACTGGCATCTAATATGGTAACTGAAATTTATTGTAGACCAATCACCAAAGAGTAGGGCCATCTGACCAATCAGAGCAGCGTAGGCTTTCTGAAAGGCGGGGTTTAGAGCGACTGGCATTTAATATGGTAATTGACATTTGGTATCAGCTAATCAAAAAAGAAGGCATTTTATATGGTAATTGACATTTGTTGTCGACTAATCACAACAGAGTTGAGCCATCTGACCAATCAGAGCAGAGTAGGCTCTCTGAAAGGTGGGGTTTAGAGAGAGTGGCATTGATATGGTCGTTGAAATTTTTTATCGATCAATCATTAAAGAGTATGGCCATCTGACCAATCAGAGCAGAGTAGGCTCTCTGAAAGAAGGGGTTTAAAGAGTCTGGCATTTGATTTGGTCATTGGTATTTGTTGTCGACCAATTGTTAAAGAGTAGGACCATCTGACCAATCACAGCAGACTAGGCTCCTGAAAGGCAGGGTTTGTAAAGACTGGCATTTGATATGATCATTCACATTTGGTGTCAGCCAATCAGAAAAGAAGGGATTTTATATGGTAATTGACATTTGTTGTTGACTAATCACAACAGAGTAGAACCATATGACCAATCTGGGCAGAGAAAGCTCTCTGAAAGGCGGGGTTTACAGAAACTGGCATTTGATATGGTAACTGACATTTGTTGTCAAGCGATCACTAAAAAGTAGGGCCAACTGAGCAATCAAAGTAGAGTAGACTCTCGAAAAAGGCGGGGTTTAGAGAGACTGGCATTTGAAGTCATCCCATAACAAAAGAAAGCATTTGATATGGATGTTGACTTTTGGTCTCGACCAATCACAACAAAGTAGGGCCATCTGACCAATAAGAGCAAATTTGGCTCTCTGAACAGTGGAGTTTAGAGACACTGGTGTGTTTAATATGGTAATTAACATTTGGTGTAAACCAATCACAACAGAGTTAGGCCAACTGGCCAATCAGAACACAGTAGGCTCTCTGAAAGAGAAACTGATGCTGCAGTGGATATCATCAGAAAATTACACAGATACCTTGTATGAATGTAAAACTACTGTAGGAGACCATAAAAACTACATTCTGAACTTTTCAGACTGTGTAATGGGGCACTTTAAATTGAGGTGTATTTTGTAGGTCTGTACTTTTATGCAATTGTTAAAGTTCTAGCAAGCAATTTAAGCTGTTTTACAATCTTGGCTATAATTACATATGCACTGCACTGATGAACTTCCAAGCTGTTAATGAAGCAGATTTTTCAGTTATGCAAATATGTAGTGCAATTATATTGCTAAACCCACTCTATCCGCCATCTTGTTATTATTGCCATCATTTGTTCTGTGATTTACTGACAACAGCAAAAAAAATTCAATAGTGGCTGCGCACTTCACAAATACCAGCTCTGTTCACTTACTGCTTAATGAAATCTGCATAGTCATGGGTTTAATTTACTCTTTTGCACGCTAATATAGAAACAAAATCAAATCTAATCAAATCTCCATGGTTCATTTAAGATTTTCTTGCATTTTGACATCATTCTTTGAGAGGAGAATCTTGTGAACCATCAGAAATAATGGGAATTACAAATGTAGAAGCTTGAGGACAATGCATTATGTGATTAATTGGCATGAAAATAATGTCTTAACCTTACGTCTCTAAAATAATCCAGAAGTTGTGGATGTTATAAGCTTAATGTTCCAATTTTTCACAAACTATGAAAGTAATTTGTATCTTTAAGTTTCTGTTTCAGTGATTCTTCATCAGCTTTCATCTAATAAAACCAAACCTGCTGTAATCTAGCTCTGAAAAGACAACAGTGTGTATAATTATTTCAGAGCCGGTTCAGTTTCATTCAACAACAACGTCAATATCAACAACATCAATTATGTACGAGTTCATTTCAGGAAGTATGCATACTCTTTTCAATCCTCAAAAACCATCAATAAACCCCATCATACATTAAAAAAATGAATAATTACAAAGTCCTTAGGGCTAGGTATTGATTCAGACACCCTGATTCAATCTGAGTCCGTTTTGAAAGCTCTAATTTCAGTTCTAGATTGAATTTAATGTGATTAGTTCTTTCTGAATCTAAACAGGGAATATCAATATACAAATGACAAATTATTAATTGAATATTACAATCTATAAGCCTGTTTATTTAGCTATTTTTTCTTTAGACATGGGTAGAGTTAATTTTTCTGACCATCTCCCCATCTCACCGGTGTAAGTCTGCTGAAGGCTCCCTAACCCCCCTCCTTTGGACACGTCCAAAACTTTATGATTTCTGATGTGACATATTTGAATGTTTTTCTGATTTGTATGGTTTTACCTTTACACCTGCCCCAGAAATTGCTATATTAGGGTACTCTTATTCTCTGTTGGGTTATAATGTGTCCATACAAAGCACTATAATTTTTGGAATGATTACTGTGGATATAAGATTATATTCTTCAATTTAAGACATGGCTAACTAATCTCACTTAAATATTGCAGACGAAAAGAGTCCGCTATGGAGTTATTGATCATTTCTTGATCCCCTGGACCAATATAATGCATATTTTGAGTAGCAGTGTAATACTTAATATGCTCACTACCCCTCTATTGACTGCCTCTTTTTATTTTCATTGAAACCACTTATATGCCCTAATTGTTTTTAATAATAACTTAATTTTTTATTTATTTATTTATTTTTATTTTTATTATTTTTCATTCATTCAGTTATTTTCTTTTCGGCTTAGTCCCGTTATTAATCTGGGGTCACCACAGCGGAATGAACCGCCAACTTATCCAGCATTTGTTTTACGCAGCGGATGCCCTTCCAGCCGCAGCCCATCTCTGGGAAATTAATTATTATTATAACTGTTATTTTATTTTTTTGTATTATAATGCTTTGTGTGTATTTTTTTTATTGTTGTTGTGTTGCTTGGTAATTATTGAAAAATGTAAACCTGATAAAAACACATGGTAGAGTTAAATAAAACCATTTCTTTATTTAAAATGCACAAAATAAAATAATAGAGAATATGAAAATTTGATTAATAGCTATCGTGAATTACCATATTGTAATAGACAGAAAAAGTCATGCGCTCAAAAAGTCATGACAATGTGTTTTTTTATGTTACATGAACTTATTTTTAATAAGTTAATAAGGTTTCAACTTTATCTTTTAAATATACAAACTTTAACTTGACGTTTCAAGCTAGTTTAATTGATTCAAGTTTTAATTTAAGTTTAAGTTTAAATTTATATGAAGGCAGAAGATTTAGGAAAAAATACCTGGCACCAAACTAATCACATACTTAAAAAGTATGTTTGCTGTTTGTTCAAGCTACTTATTTCAAATGAGTTGAAACAACACAATTCTTGAGTTTTTTTTGGGGACAACTTAGTTGTTTCATGTTCAATCTACTTAAATTTGTAAAAACTATTAAAGTCAACTTAATTTCTTCATGTTGTTGCAACACAAATGGATTGTGTGGAACTCAGCATTTCTCACATGGTCGCCCACTGAAGCTAAGCAGGATTGCGCCTCAGTACCTGTATGGGATACCATATGGCTAAGCTAGGTTGCTGCTGGAAGTGGTGTAAGTGAGGCCAACAGGGGGTACTCAACCTGCGGTCTGTGTGGGTCCTGACGCCCCAGTATAGTGAAGGGGACTCTATACTGTTCAGTGAGCGCCGTCTTTTGGATGAGATGTTAAACCGGGGTCCTGACTCTCTGTGGGCGTTAAAAATCCCAACTAGAGTAGGGGTTTCTACTGTAGGGGTTTTCTGCCCATTGGCCTCTGTCAATCATGGCCTCCTAACCATCCCCATATCATAATTGGCTCCATCCTCTCCACCAATCAGCTGGTGTGTGGTCTGGTGCAATATGGCTGCAGTCACGTCATCCAGGTGGATGCTGCACACTGGTGGTAGATGAGGAGATCCCCCTTTTGTGTAAAGCACTTTAAGCGTCTAGAAAAGAGCTATATAAATGTAAGGAATTATTCATTATTATTATTAGTATTTATATAGTGCAAAGTATTTTCTGACTAAATGTCTTAATTTCAGTGATATCTATCAGGTAAGTGGGAATATTTCTAAATGTCAGGTATTTTAAAAAAATGACACTTTTCCCTAGTGATGGCCTGATGAAAGACACCATCTGTTTGTGTGCGATTAACACCTGTGTTCTGTGTACAGTACCTCAACTCTGCGCACCTCAAAGCTCTTTTGTTGTATCTGTTTGCTGCATAATTATGGTAAAACCCGGCAGCTGTAGGAGAGATACGGGTCCTGGCGCTCTGCTTCCCGCTGAGAAGTGAATTATGTAATGAGATGCCACTGTCAAAGCGCTTCAGTGCAGTTGTCAGGCATGGAGGGAGACACCTGTGAGCCGTACGCCTCAACTTTGTCTCGCACCTTCTTCCTACAAGCTACTATAAGCTTGTTAAAGGCACATCTACCTTCAGTTCACATCAGGATTCAAACCCTCTCCGAGGTCTCCCTGAGAGTTGCACCATCCGTTTTAATGGATAAAGCATATTGGAGGTGTCAGGCTGGCACTGTTGAGGGGTGAATCTCAGAAAACCTGTCAAGGTTAGAATTGAGAAATTAAATTTGCATGAGTTATTTATTTGCTTTTCTTCTATTTTTACATTTGTCTTTGTAATTAGAACCATTGATATTAATGGGAACTGCATACAGACACATTAAAGTTATGACAATTTGGTAAGAAATCTTTTTATGATTGGCTGTCATAATGTCAGAATACTGTTTACATGACAATAATGTACTTAAATCAGCTATGTGAGTTTTAAAAAGTTTTGTGTACAGACAACAGTGTTGTAAAAAAGTTACCTGTCAAGGTGGTTCTGTTAAAATTACTAAATATACTGTATTTATTATGCCAGGCCAGTAGGTGGCGATGTAACTCTGTAAAGAAACAAAAGCACTAGTGCACATGCTCACCTGTAGTCCACCGTATTGCTGTTTTAGTTGACTGGAGCTGCGTCCCAAATGGCACACTATACACTAATGCACTATGTACTGATGCACTTACACCAGGGCTTAATGGGCTCTATGCACACGGACTTTTAATTTTCAGCCCGGCAGCTTCCGGTGACCTGTCTTTCCATTATAAAATGTTCACGTTTAGGATCTAATTACTTTAAAAATCAGCGATCTTCACTGCCTGTTAGATATACTATACGAAGTTGGTCTCGGATCGGACAAGAAGCTCTGCATTAAATTTAATTTCCCCCCGCCATGTCTTTTTACCTCTGTATTTTAAATGGAATTTCTGCGCTAGCGCTGTGCTACTGACAGCGGTAGCGGTTACAGCGGTATTTTATCTCGTTTTATGCTTGAACAACTAAATGAAGGCTTACGTCTATTTAACTGAATGTAGTGTAATTACATTACAACATTAATGCTGTAAAAACAACCTTGTAAAATTTTATATATTCACATTAAGCTTTCACTAGAAAAGTATATTAGGTATTAAAGTTATTAAATTACATTATTGTCGGCCTTAAAACTCTAGTTGTGCATAGAGCCCGTTTGTGCCGGAACAAGCCTGGCACCTCATTTTACCGATCCCCCCTCCTCACCCGCCCTACATGACTCTTCCGTGACTCCCCAACCCTTTTCATTTTTCATCTGCGTCACCCTAAGCATCCCCCACCCCGTTCTTCACTTTCGTCTGTGACACCATCACCTTTGTCCATGACCCCCCGATTTTCACTTATTCCCACGACACTTCCCTCCATTACATCTCCCTCCTCTGGTAACATGCCCGATCCATTACCACTACCGGTTCCAGCACCTCGCAATTTACAAATTAAGCACTGACTTACACACTCAAAAGCATTAGTACATGTATGTAGTGTCGTACCAAATGGAACGTTTTTTACTAAGCGGAAATTCAAACCGTTTCCCTGATGACGTTTGACTGCCACCAAATTAGCTAAATAAATGACCAAACTACCAAATAATACCCGCTATGAGTATAACCACATTCACCATCGGGAGGCGCTATAATCACTTTCGTAGGAGAATTTTGCTTTCACAATCCAAAGTAAATAAAGTAATGCAACGTCAGTGCCTGATAGCTCCGCCACTTCCGTTATGTGAGCAAAGCTTCGGCCGCTTAGTGCGTGAAGTGTCCAACATAACACCCATTATTTTAATGGTTGAATAGGTGCATCATCCGGGTATTTAAAGTGCGATTATTATTTATAGAGTTTTCAGTGTGAACGCACTACTTACACTATTTATACTACAAAAATGGCGAAGAATAGTGCATAAGTATGCGATTTGGGACGCACCTAAGATCTTGACCAAGGCTCTAGTTTGAACAAAAGTTCTGTTTTCAGGGCACCAAATCTGCTTGTCAAAGATTCCGGGTTTAGTTAAAACTAGTTTCATATAAGCACTCATACATTGTTCCCAAAATGCAGTTTTTTGCAAGAATGAAGTGTATTTTTATGTTTATACTTTCAAGGCTGTGGTTACTTTAATTTAAATTCCAAAAATATGTATTTGAGTTGTTTTTTGCCCAACAGAATTTCACCAAATATTTAATTCATGTTTATTTGATTAGTTTATTATGAAAGATTGTGTCATAATAGTTTGGCATAATGCTTTAGAATAAAATAACTATTAAATCCAAATCTGGCATTAAGCAATGACAAAAAACAGTAACAGAGTACTGAAAATACTTATATTTCCTTCAGAAATTTAAAACATTCATTCATTCTTAGTCCATTTATTAATCAGGGATTAATAAACAGAATGAACAGAATGAACTGCCAACTTATCCAGCATATGTTTTTCGCAGCGGATGCCCTTCCAGCTGCAACCCATCACTGGGAAACACCCATACACACTCAGTTCACACACATTAACTATCGACAATTTTAGCTCACCCAATTCAAGTTTTAATTCAAGTTTAATTTTATTTTAAGGCAGAACTAAAATATTTTAGAAAAAAAAGAAATACCTGGCACAAAATTAATCACACTCTCAAAAAGTATGTTTGCTGTTTATTCAAACTACTTATTTCAAATGAGTCGAAACAACACAGTTCTTCAACTTAATTGTTTTATGTTCAATCTACCTAAATTTGTAAAAACCGCATGTAGGCTACCACATATCTTTGGACTTGTGGGGCAAACCGGAGCACCCAGAGGAAACCCACGCCAACATGTGGAGAACATGCAAACTCCACACAGAAATGCCAACTGACCCAGCTGAGGCTCAAACCAGTGACCTTCTTGCTGTGAGGCGAAAGCGCCACCGTGCGGCCCAAAATTTAAAACATTATTTTGATATTTCCAAACATTTACACATCTCAACTCACAAAAATTACACCCCTGTGCAATTAAAGAGGATCCAAAAGTAGTGCACATTACAAGTCATCTCATAAGCTGTTTCGTAGGACATTTTAACGATTACTCACAGACCCTTCAGCTCCCGTGAGAACGCCATTTTTTGTTTACACTCTGGGAGGCAAGCGCCCGACACCATATAAGGTAAAAAAGGAGGAGCTACAACTGGACACAGATTTTACATTTGAATATGCAGAACCTATGATTAATAAATAAAAATCAATAATAAAACACACACAAACTTTCCACAAACACTATTTAGAGAGATCGTTCATCCAAAATAAAATAAACAATATTCAGTCATCATATCCCCCCTTCATTTGTTCCAAATATATTTGCGTTTCTTTCGTTTACCACGATAGACGATATTTAGAATAAAGCTGAAAACATGTATCCATTGATATTTATTATTCCTACTATGGAAGTCAATGTTTAGAGGTGTTCTTCAGTATCGTAGGCTATTTTGCCTTCAACAGAAGAAATAAACATTTATAACTACTTTAGGGTGAGTAAACATTGAGTTCAATAGTGAATTTCAATTATGTCTTCAATTAACATCTCGTAGATATATATCTTTCAGTCTTCAGATCATGTTACGAGTTTAAAATATTCATTACTATGAGGGATGGACAGTTGTGACTGGTGCACGCGCACGACTGCAGGATTGCGATCGCGCGCATTCTCTCTCTCTCACTCACTCTCCCTCTGTTTAGTTGGATCTCAGAGTGAATCGGGCTCAGATGCCTTTACCTGAGCACTGGTGTGGATCGAGAGATAATTCAACAGATGCTGACAGATTCAACATCCACAATGTTTAGGGGTGTCTTTGATTTTTTCCAGCTGCACTTCTCCTCACATTCGCGGGGTTTTTCAGGACTCCGTACGTTTTACTGATAGACTTTCAGGTAAGAAAATCACATTATCTTTAAGGTTATTTAGTGTTAATTAAGAGTAAACCTATTTTAAACCATTATGTTTTCATTTATATTGTGTTATACTTATATATATTAGTTTTTAAACCAGACTAAAACAAAACAGTGTCTTTATACGAGTGAAACTAGTGTTTAAACGCACTTAAGTTTTAATGTCACCGAATATAGGCTAGGCTAATATGCGATTTTAATTCCTCTCACAGTTTGTAAAGTGTTATTTCGACACATAAATCGTACATAATTGTACTAAAGAATGTACTCATGCGAGAAAAACAAGCATGCAGCGTCCGTCACTGTCTTTGAGGTCTTCATACTGATGTTATCAGTGGGAAAATTCTATGTTTTAGCAATGTTTTTGTAGTGAGACTTTCCACACATCTTCAATTTCACTGCGCTTTTTCCTTGTCAGTTCTGACGGTAAGTATTATAAACTTACCAGCAGCAGGGCTACACATTTAAAGTATCAAGTCAAGTCTATATATCTGCCACAGGACTATTAGCTGTCACACATTTGTAAAATTTATTTCCATCAGCTAGCTATTCAGCATTATTATGCAGTAAATTGTATAATAACAAACAACAAAAAGGGTTTATAACACACTTCGCTATTAGTTTCATCGAATACTGTTAATACTAAATTGTTTAAATATATTCAACATTTAAGATATGTGACAGCTCCAATCTTCCTGCACTGAGAATTGCTCTATAGTTATATTATAAATGCTCATAGCTGTGGTTTTACATCGGTGACGATTGTTGGAGGTGTGAATTTGCAGATTTAATATATTATTTGTTGACTTTAACCAGTTTCATCATGTGAAACTAATATCGTTAGAAGTCAATTGTTTCAATATCTAACATTTAAGATATGTGACAGCTCCAATCTTGCTCCCTGCACTGAGAATTGATCTATACATGTATTATAAATGCTCATAATTCTATGGTGATAAATGTTGGAGGAATGAATTTGCAGAATTAATATATTATTTGTTGACTTTAACCAATGAGCCACAACTGGATGGCAACACAATATAAAATTAAAAGTAATTAGCGTTGACTGAAATCAAATCAGCTCTCTTACAATGTAATCCATCATCAAGTTCAGTGCATTTTTTCCATGTCAGTTCTGAAGGTAAATATTATGAACTTTCCAGCAGCAGGTCTACAGATTTAAAGTATGAAGTCAAGCCTATCTGCCACGGGACTATTAGCTGTTATTGTTATTAAATTATCAATCCTGACCGCCGTCAGCTAGCTTTTCAGCAATATTAAGCAGGAAAGAATAACAATCAACAAAAAGGTAAAATTTTCTAACACGTTATGCTTTTAGTTTCATTTCGTGAAACAAATTTTTAGTAGGCTTATAGTTTAAATATCTAACATTGTTGGAGGTGTGAATTTGCAGAAGTAATATATTATTTGTGACTTTAACCAATGAGCCACTACTAGATTTAAACACAATATAAAATGAAAAATAATTAGCGTTGACTGAAATCAAATCAGCTCTCTTACACTGTAATCCATCTTCAATCTTTGGTGTGCTTTTTCTATGTCAGTTCTGATGGTAAATATCATGAACTTACCAGCAGCTGGTCTTCATATTTAAAATATGAAGTCAAGCCTCTCTACCACGGGACTATTAGCTGTTATTATTAAATTATCAATCCTGACAGCCGTCAGCTAGCTTTTCAGCAATATTACGCAGGAAAGAACATGTTTAGCTATTAGTTTCATAGTGTGAAACAAATTGTTAGTAGGTTTATAGTTTAAATATCTAACATTTAAGATATGTGACAGCACAATCTTGCTCCCTGCACTGAGAATTGCTCTATATTGTAAATGCTCATAGCTGTGGTTTTACATAGGTGATGAATGTTGGAGGTGTGAATTTGCAGAAATAATATATTATTTGTTCACTTTAACCAATGAGCCACAAGTGGATGGCAACACAATATAAAATGAAAAGTAATTAGAGTTGACTGAAATCAAATCAGCTCTCTTACACTGTAATCCATCTTCAAGTTCAGTGCGTTTTTTCCATCACAGTTCTGAAGGTAAATGTTATGAACTTACCAGCAGCAGGTCTACAGATTTAATGTATGAAGTCAAGCCTCTCTGCCATGGGACTATTAGCTGTTATTATTATTATTATTATTATTATATTATCAAATTCGAGACAGCCCTCAGCTAGCTTTTCAGCAATATTAAGCAGTCAATAATAATGATCAACAAAAAGTAAAGATTTACAACACATTTAGCTATAAGTTTTATCTTGTGAAACTTGATACTGTTAGAACTAAATTGTTTAAATATCCAACATTAAGATATGTGACAGCTCAATCTCACTCCCTGCACTCAGAATTGTTCTATAAGTATATTAAAAATGCTCATAGTTGTGGTTTTATATTGGTGACGATTGCTGAAAGTGTCAATTTGCAGAAATAATATACTATTTGTTGGACTTTAACCAATGATTACTAGCCAAAATTGGAAACTTAAAAGTTATTAGCCTTGACTGAAATCAAATCATCTTTCATATATAATCCGCCGTGTGATGAACAGTTTTAGTTGAACTGTGCTGAAATTCACAAAAAATTGAAAAATTAAGCTTCTTTCAATCAATGCAATCATTGTCAGAGTTAATTGTATGTTTGTGTTTTTGTAAGCCGATCGCCAACTTGACTTTACCAACTGTGACACGTTTCTAAACTAACATCTATGTTGATCCTGAAACAATAATCCAATCAGCCAATCAGAATTAAAGGATAAGTTTACAGTTTAGGCTTACGGTTAGGTTTATGCACGTCTACATGATTGTTATCCAACTATTACCCTCTGATTTTCTGAATATTTTAAAGTTATGGTTGGGTTTAGGGGTAGGGAATGGGTAACACAAATGATGTTCCAGGATAATCATAGATGTTCATCGAGGATCGCACCATGACGTGCCTAAAACACAAGGTTGAAAAGACTTATTTGGTCCAGTAGATATTAATATGGTAATTCTCAGCCATGCATTTCCAATAGTTTTTACTGCATCTCGCTGGTTGTGAGGCTGTAAAACGTGCTCGGCTTCTGTGCAAGACTGAGGAGAATAACAAAACAAGCAGTATTCGCTGTGTCACTTCAGTTGTGTGGGTCTGCGTTTTTGGCTCTGATCTTTATAGCCGAGGTGTGATCATCTGCGCTGATTCACTCTCTCTGATCTCTCGCTCCGTGACAAACACGTCCAAATGAAGTCAAGACATAAATGACAAAACAATGCACACATACAGAAAAACTGACTTCATAGCTTCTCCATTATCTCTCTCTCTCTCTCCTCTTTCGTGTGAGGACACTCACACGAAACTTTTACTTTTTGCTCGTCGAGGAAGGAGGTTGGCAAGTTTGAAGGCATTTGGAGTGTAAGAAAATGTTGTGTTGGGTTGAAAATGATGCATTATTGCAGACATTATGCATTCTTTTTTTGTTGGTTGATTACAAAGTTTGCTAACACTTTATTCTAAGAATCCAAAATGATGCATTAGTTAAGGGTTAATTTGTTCACAGTTAACCTGCGGTCACACTAGATTTTGAGCATGCAAAATTCTGTCTTACTGTGCTACGAAAAGGGGCGGGAATAAACAAGATGATTAGACATTAAAACAGTAAGGGAACTGCCTCTGGCAATGTCCTAAAATACAAAAGTTTTGGAAAGAGATAATTGAATGCATGACAGACATGTTTAATTTTTAAATTCCTTTAAATGCCAAGCTCTGTATACTTGGTTTGTATTCTATGTAACTTACAATTGGACATACAAAAATTTTGGATTTTGGTTTTCTTCAAGCTAGAAGGGCTATTGCATTATACTGGAAACACATGGATGCCCATCCATAGAAATGTGGAAAAAAGAAATATTGAACTGTATTGGACTGGAGAGACTAACTTATATCCTCAAAGGCAAGCAGAAGGACTTTGACTATCTTTGGCAACCATACATGAATATTATGTAAATTGTGTGTTTAGAAACATGTATTAAAATTTTTTTTGTGTATCACTGTTTTTTTATTTTGTCATCATTTATTTATTATTTTGTTCATATTTATTATTATTATTATTTATTTATTTGGCATGTTATTTGAATGTATATATACACATATAAAAGAAGGGTGTGGATATGCGCTGTTTAGACTGCATTGTTGTTGTATGCCTAGTTGATGGGGAGAGAAGGAAAAAAATCTATAAATGTATTTGGAAAAAAAAACAGTAAGCGATTGGTCCATATTTTCAATTCCTGTACAGACAGGTCATGTTTTGATCGTTGATTGGTCTCATGCAGTCACATGACGCGATTTCGCAGGTCAGAGTTTACCAAGCGAACTGCGAAACTTCATGGAAGCTTTTCCATACCGGCAGAGAACACAAAATGTTGCAATGCTTTCAATACAAGCACTATAAAACATGAACAACAGTAGCTATGTTATCGTATAAAAGACGTGCAAATAAAGCAGCGTTTCCATCCAACAAGTCAAAGTTCCTTAATCAGTTCACTTCCTGATTAACTGGCGCCAAATATCAACAGTAAAAACGTAATTTGCTGCAGAAGAAGCTGCGTCGATCTTTTCTTCATTTATTAAATGACTTGTGCATCAGAAGGCAGTCCTGACCCGCAGTGAACGCGCGGTGGCGTTTGAAGGTGTCAGACACGGAGCACAGACACTCTTGATTCTGGAGGTCACTAATAATATAATAACACAACTACTTATACGGTAAGGCGTTTTAGAATGACCAAAACAACATTTCAGATGTTTTACGATGTGCTCAGCCTGCTGGTTTGTCCATTCACACACGTTTTTATCATCACATGATCTCTTATAACAAAGTAACATGACCTTCTTTTATGCGCTTACTGGAATTTATGTGGTAAAAGTGTTTCCATCGCAGTTTATGTGCATCTTTTCTTATCGAATAAAAAGTTTAATCCTACTCAGTTATGCGCATAGATTTTATATGCGCATTTTCAAAATTTATACGTAACATGGTGTTTCCTTCAACCGTTTTTTTATGCGCAGATCCAAAACGTGAATAAAAATAGCTGGATTGAGACGTAGCTGATGACTTGCAATCAAGGAGGCATTCAGAAATTCAACAAGAAGAGGGAATACGTACAAGTGCTCATTACACAAAGGAACTGTTAGTGCTCAGAGAGTTAGTGTTAGTGTTAGTGAGTAAGAGGGAGTGTTTTTTTTATAGTTTCTACAGGTGGTTTGTCAAGCCCACTCATCTGTGTGAGGAACACTTCATAAATGAACAGTGTTTTTGTGTATGTGCTGAATTGTAAAAACATGTCCAGTGCAAGTGTCGGTTAAAGTATCATAGTGTTAAAAGACTGTTTGCTACAGGTGGTTTATCAAACCCACTCACCTTTTAGTTTAACATTCTTTATCTCTCCATCCATTCCAGATCCAAAATGGAGTCGTTTAACCTTTCCAGGGGGGCGGGGCTCATCCAGGGGGAATATAACTCCTCCTCTGGTGGACTGGGGTTTCCAGACACTTCCTTTGGGAATTACACCGCCAATGTGTCCGATCAAAGCATGCCTTTCCAGGGCAGCAGCACGATGGTCACCGCAGTCATATCCTTCACTGTGTTCATCGTCGGACTCACCGGCAACACTCTGGCCATCTACGTGGTTTTGCGCTACGCTAAGATGAAAACGGTCACAAACATTTACATTTTAAACCTAGCCGTGGCTGATGAGCTGTACATTCTGGGTTTGCCCTTCCTCACGACGCAAAACGTACTTTCATACTGGCCGTTCGGCTCATTCCTCTGCCGCGTTGTGATGACAGCAGACTCGCTAAATCAATTCACGAGCATCTTTTGCTTGACAGTGATGAGCATCGATCGCTATTTAGCGGTGGTGCATCCGATCCGCTCCACTAGATGGCGCCGGCCACGAGTAGCTAAAGCAGTTAGCGCGGCCGTGTGGGCGTTTTCCTTCATCGTCGTTCTACCGGTGGTGATATTCTCCGACGTCCAGGACACTTTTAACTCATGTAACATGAGCTGGCCGGAGCCGCGAGACATCTGGTCGACCGCGTTCATACTTTACACAGCGACGCTTGGATTTTTCGGCCCCCTGCTGGTCATCTGCATGTGTTACCTTCTTATTGTCGTGAAAGTGAAGTCGTCTGGAGCGCGCGCCGGATTTACGAAGCGCAGGCGCTCGGAGAGGAAGGTGACCCGCATGGTGGTGGTGATCGTGGTGGTTTTTGTCCTCTGCTGGCTGCCGTTCTACATCATCAACATCGTAAACCTGGTGATCATCCTGCCGGAGAACAGCTGGATGGCGGGCGTGTATTTTTTCGCCGTCATCCTGTCGTACGCTAACAGCTGCGCCAATCCGGTGCTCTACGGCTTTCTGTCCGACAACTTCAAGCAGAGTTTCCGGAAGGTGCTATGTGTGCGAAAGGCCAACGGCGTGGAGGACGGCGATCCCAGCCTGCCTCGCACCGAGAAAACCACCACCAACGACTCGTTCCTGACGCCTCGAAACAATGACTATAATGGACACGTGCAGGGCAGCCAGGTACAGTCACTCTAAAGCACAACACAAACACTCAGTGTTTCACTCAGAGTTCAGTGTTTATATTTTGGTGCATTTATTTACTCTTTTTTTTTCTACTGTTGAACACAAAAGAAGATATTTTGTAGAAAGCTGAACACCTGTAACCAACGACTTTCATAGTAAGAATAGTAACAAATACTATTGAAGTCATTGGTTACAACGTCCAGCTTTCTTCAGAATATCTTCTTTTGTGTTCAACAGAAGGAAATCATATAGGTTTGAAACAATAAAGGGTGAGTAAATTATGACAAAATTAAAATCCATTTAAAGGATTAGTTCACCCAAAATGAATATTAGCTCACAATTTATTGACCGTTCATGCATCCTTGGTGTATTTATGTGATTTTCTTCTTACAGTCGAATCCAGTCAGTTATTAAAATGTGGCTTTTTTGTGCTCTACAATAGCAACAGGTAAATGCTTTTATTTAACAGTCCAAAAAATGAAGCATATTCATCCATAATAAATAGGGATGGACCAAATTTTGATGGGATTGTGTTGTTTTTCAAACAGGATAACGTAACATATTAAGTTACATTTCAAAAGTCTTTCAAAATTACATAATAATATTTATTAAAAAAAAAAAGTTGGAAAACAAATCATTTTAGGGTAATTTTCAGCTAAGTGCAATATGAATTTTCAGGCACTCTTCCACCAGTCCTTACTATAATTCGTAGCAGGAACAATATGTTGCAGAATGAAAGTGAAACTGCCGAACTGCACTTAAACCCGAAATTACATGAAGCTGTGGAGGAAACGCTGGATATGGTGCTATCGTGAGCTAATTTTAGAACAGGCCGTGTTGGTGAACCCTGATATAGGACATATGTGCTGTTTAGGCATATGCTACACATCCTACTCCCTATGCCGAATAGGAAGATGCTCCATTATATGTCTAAAGTTTTAAAGATGATTACTATTCATACAAAACTTCTTTAATTCCCTACAGGCGACCTTTATTTTCCTCCCAGACCTGTGTAAGGCACTTTTTATTTTGAATGGATGCTCTTTATTGGACTTGTTAAAGAAAAACACACAACTGTTGCCATTGTAGAGTTGGAAAAGATCATGTTTTAAATAATTCTGATTGGACTTGACTTAAAAAAAGATACTAATAAACACCTAAGATGCCTTGAGGCTGATTAAATCCGGAGCAAATGTTAATTTTGGTGTGAAATAACCCTTACAGCTAGTCACGTTTACACTTTTACCATCCAAAATCCAGTCATTTCCATACCAGTCAATGCAATCAAGTGTTGCCCTTCAGTAATAAAGATTAAAGGGATAGTTCATGTCAAATTTTTAATCACTCACTATTTAATCACCCTCAAACCTGTGAGTTTTGCATGAACTATCCCTTGGACAAACATCATTCATTCATTTTGTTTTCGGCTTAGTCCCTTTATTAATCCGGGGTCGCCACAGCGGAATGAACCGCCAACTTATCCGGCATTTGTTTTACGCAGCGGATGCCCTTCCAGCCACAACCCATCTCTGGGAAACCTTTGACAAACAGATTTGGCAAATAGGTCGCAGTTACTCATGTGAATTCACCAAACGGATCAGTGGATAGTTGTTTGGTTTAGAAAGGACACTGATCTGTGTGACATGTTTCCAGTGTGGGTTCGCAAACCGATGTTTCCAGGGGTTTCGGGTCAGAGGGATCAGTTCATCTCCAGGCCTAAAAATGAAATCTCTCGAATGAATCCGGGAGCTGTGGGTGGAGAGATGCTGACTCTGTCTATGCTAGTCCCATTGAGCGGTGTAATAAAGCAGCACTATTGCTGGAAAACTGTAGGGACTCCTGTTGTGTGAGAAAAAGAAAAGAAGGGATTCGGTTTCAGTTCATCTCCAAAATGAACAGATGAGAGGGCCGGCTGTTTATATAAGCTTCCGGCGACAGAAACAACAGAAGAAAAACACTAAAACTGCCTACTGAAGCACCAGGATGCACAATGTTTGTTTATGTGTATAAGCAGTCGTGTGAAAAAGTTTGGACGCCCTATGGAATTTCAGTTTTTTAATATCAGGACATTCAAAAAACAATCTCATCTTAATATCTGGGACATAATTGAACTATTAAACTATTTAAATAGAAATAATTTAATTATTGATACTTCAAATGACATTTTAGAGTGTGTTATGCAAAATCATGGTAAAAAAAGTGTTTACAGTTGAAGTCAGAATTATTAGCCCTCCTGAATTATTATATTTATTTCCTCAATTTCTGTTTAAAGGAAAGATAATTTTTTCAACATATTTCTAAGGATAATAGTTTTACTAACTAAATTCTACAACACAGGTTTATTCAGAAAGCGTACCCCTGTATACATTTCTGGAGATCTCGAATTATATAGCAAGAGGTATGTATAGCTGCATTTCGTCTTTAAAGCGAACACTACGAGTCAGTATGATGCCGTTCCTTTTCGCACAAGCAGCTGACCGATTACCTCCGTATAGATGGCTTTTCCATTGTCATGAGGTTTCCCAGTGGCTCGAGTTGCCTGCAATGATGGGGTTTGAGTCTGGAGAAGAACAGTTCCAGAAAGCGGGTAAAACAAAAAAAAGGCAAAAAATTAAATTAAAAAGTAAATAACAGGATGAGAATGTGGTAAAATCTGAAAACGTGGTAGAAATCAGGCAGCTGCAAGGGCTTCTTTTACAAGATTGATTTTGAAAACACTGTCGGTTGGGTTTAGGGATGGGGTGGCCACTGGTCAATCTGTGCTTTTGAAAACAATGTTGGTTGGGTTTAGGGAAGGCGATGGACAGGTCAATCGGTGCTTTTAAAAACACTATCGGTTGGGTTTAGGGAAGTCGGTGGGCGAGTCAATCGGTGCTTTTGAAAACACTGTCGGTTGGGTTTAGGGACGGTGGTGGGCGAGTCAATCGGTGCTTTTAAAAACACTGTCGGTTGGGTTTAGGAAACGTGGTGGGCGAGTCAATTGGTGCTTTTGAAAACACTGATGGTCTGTTGGGTTTAGGGAAGGCGATAGGCTGATCAATCGGTGCTTTTGAAAACACTGTCGGTTGGGTTTAGGAATGGAGAAGCCGCTGGTCAATCTGTGCTTTTGAAAACACTGTCGGTTGGGTTTAGGGAAGGCGATGGGCAGGTCAATCTGTGTTTTTGAAAACACTGTCGGTTGGGTTTAGGGAAGTTGGTGGGCGCTGATCAATCCTTGCTTTTGAAAACACTGTTGGTTGGTTTAAGGGAAGACGATGGGCGGATCAATCGGTGCTTTTGAAAACACTGTTAGTCTCTTAGGTTTATGGAAGACGATGGGCGAGTCAATCGGTGCTTTTGAAAACACTATTGGTCAGTCTATCGTTTGGTCAGTCAGTCAGTCGACGGTGGCCTCTGGTTGAGACAAGCAGGCGCGAATGGCACTTGTGAGAGAACTTAAAGATCTGAAAAAGCATACACAGCGGCCTCTAGTGGATTTGCCAAAACAAAAACTGCAAAAAAAAACAAAAACTGCAACAAAAAAAAACTATCCCCTTGGACGTATTTGGTACTCTCCAGAAATGTATATAGCGGTACATACTCAGAATGAGCCTGGGTTGAATTTCTAATAACGGATCTTTGCCATGATGACAGCACATAATATTTGACCAGATATTTTTCAGTATACTAGTATTCAGCTTAAAGTGACATTTCAAGGCTTCACTAGGTTAATTAGGGTAATTGGGCTAGTCATTATTTAACAGTGGTTTATTCGGTAGACAGTGGAAAATAATATTGCTTAAGGGGGATAATAATATTGACCTTAAAATCGTTTTAAAAAAATTAAAACTGATTTTATTCTAGGGGAAATAAAACAAATAAGACTTTCTCCAGAAGAAAAAAGATTATAGGAAATACTGTGGAAACTTCCTGAATCTGTTAAACATCATTTCGGAAATACTTGGAGAAAGAAGAAGAAAAACAAAAAAATCACAGGAGGGCGAATATGTTTGATTTCAACTGTCTATATCTTTTTCAGAATATTTAAAATAAAAAAATAAACCAAAAAGCTTAAAATGAGCACACGATAAACCTCTCAGCCTGATTCTAAGTGTTGAGAATAGACAGTGGAGTGGTTTTGTGTCCCGCAGAGGAGTTTGGATCAACATTAAGGCGAGTAAATGATGTCAGATTTGCTGTGTTTTTTTGGTGAACTGCTTCTTAAAGATCTCTTGTAGGAGAAGAAGAAAAACAATGGTTTGGTTGGGGCCGGTTGGTTTTTGGCCCTTGGCTTTGCTGTGTTTGTGAAATCTCTGAAGATTACAAACACGCTGAGAATTTCACATTGGATACGGCTGCTGCCAACATGTTGCTCCTTCCTCACTCCCCAAAGAGACCAGCTCACTGAAATTGATTTAGAGCGCAGCAAATGGACCGAGCGGTAGAGAGAGATAGAGAGAGAGAGATTGTGTGTGTGTGTGTGAGAGAGAGTTTGTGTTAGTGTATATGTATTGGTGTATGGGTGAGTGCACATATATGTTTGTGTGTGTGTGTGTGTTTACTAGTTTGTCTGAATATGTGTAAGTAAATGTGAGTTTGTGTGTCTGAGTACCAGTATGTACAGTATTGGTGTATGTGTGAGGGCATGTATGAGTGTGTGTGCATGTGAGTGTGTGTAAATGTGTCTTCTTGCATGTGAGTTGGAGTGTGTGTGTATTGGTGTATGTGAATTGTGTGAGTTTGTGTGTGTGTTTCTTTTTGACTCTAGTGTGTGAATGTGTGTTCGTTTGAGTTTGTGAGTGTTTACAAGGGTGTATGTGCTGGTGTGTGTGTGAGTGCACGAATAAATGTGTGTGAGTGTTTGAGTGTGTGTACTAGTGTGTGAGTGCATTTGAGTGTGTATGTATGGGTGTACGTGTGAGTGCATGTGTATGTGTGTGTGTGTATGTGCTTGACTCTGTATATATGGTCAGGTTTGAGCGCGAGTTAGTGTGTGTGTGTGTTTGTGTAATGTCTGTTAATGCATGTAAGTTTGTGTGTGTGTACTAGTGTTAATGCATGTAAGTTTGTGTGTGTGTGTGTGTGTGTGTACTAGTGTGGATGCATGTGAGTTTGCATGTCTGTAGGAGTGAGTGTGCATTTGATTGTGTGTGTGTACTAGTGTGCATGTATGTGTGTTTGTATGAGTTTGGGATTGTGTGTGTTCTTGAGTGTGTACAGTATGTGCATATATGTGCCTACTAGAGTGTATATATGAGGGTGTGTGAATAGTGTGTGTATTCGTATATGTGCATGTGTATACGAGTGTGTGCATGATTGTTTACATATGTGTGTGTGCATGAGTGTATAAGAGTGCATGTGTATGATTGTGTACATATGTGTGAGTGTGCATGTGTGTATATGAGTGTGTGTGTG